>JAVJAQ010000283.1:0-13308 GCA_032362365.1 Zygogramma bicolorata
CCTAATGAAGTGTTGAATTGAACTGGCCGATACTTGATGAAAATCCATATTAACAAAAATATTGTTACGATTTATCCCTTGGAAAATCTCAATTCTGACACCACTGTTACGATATTCCTCTGGGTTCGTCAATTAAAACACCAAACAACACTAAACTACTTTTATTATAACTCTCTATCACAATACGATACAACACAATCACTAAAATCGCTCTGATAACTTTCCAATGCTCGCTCGCTACTAAAACTCTCTGAACTAACAATTCTGCCTTCCGCACAAAGCCACTTAGATCTCAATAACTCGCCACTTAGCTCTGAATACAAATTCTGCGAATAGCCAACACTTCGACTAACTAACTCTCACTAACTCTAACTCTGCCGCGACATCACGATGCTTATATATGCCTGCGTAACCATCGAGAATTCTCCAGAGAAGCTCCGATGACGTGTCTCGAATTCTCCCGGCGAATCCACGGGTTCTTGGAAATGACGATGCTACGGCGCGATCCTTTCGCCGTGCGTTTACGATATGGTCAGGGCCGGCGCTAGGACGTAACATTATCCCCCTCTCAATTTTGATCGTCCCGATCAAATAACATCTCGTTCAGTCTCTTTAGGTGTACGACTTTCCTTTTTGTTCTAGGTTTACGTTGAACACTGTACACCACATCATTCATCCTAAGACGGGAGCTATACAGCCACACTCGATCTTCTTCTTGAAATCCACCAGTATTTGCCTTCCGACCGTGCCGCGCCTTCCTCTTGTCAATTCGCTCTAGCATCTCTTGTCGCTTAGGGAATGGAACTCTTCTTGATGGTTGTTGAATCAAGTGCACTTGGTCACTGTTGACTTCTTGTTTGACCAAGTCAGCCCTTCCAGTTGTTTTCCCCTCGGAGATGTCACTTGTACCTCCAACGCGACACCTGGCGGCTCTCACAAGGACGGCTTTTTCTGTCTTCACCTGAACTTGTCCGGAATCCGATGGCTGGACGCTGCATTTAGGGACATTCTCTGTGACACGAGCTACTTCCTCCGACAGTGCAGGGGTTCTCGCAGTTTTCAATAATCGCAGTTTGGCATGTTTCGTCCTTTCTGTTGGAGTTGTAAGGACAAATTCTTCATCTCCGAACCTTATGATCTTTTGCTCATTGTCGAATGAAATTCCATGGTCACTGATCAGGTCCATTCCGAGTATGACTTCATCTTCTATATCTGCGACGTAAACTGTACCTGTAATAGTGAGTCGCCCAAGAATCAACGTAATTTCAGCCTCTCCTCGAATAGGTGCGTTTTCACCAGTGACTGTTCGAATCACGACGTTGGATGAAATAGGCTTTACGTTTCCAGGCCGAAGGATGTCGCTGCGTACCAAGGAAACTGCAGCACCGGTGTCTATGGTGCATATAACGTCGATTTTATTCAATTTTCCTGGAATGGTAAGGCTCTCAGATGTTCTTTTCAGCCTGTTAACATTGATGACCCTCGGTGACCTTGACCTCGCAGGTGATTGCAAACTTGTCGGCGTCCTGACAGGTGAGTTGGATTTTGTTGGCATTCTCACCTTGCAATCTTTCATGAAATGCCCTGATCTTCCACATCTGTAACATTTTCTCTGTGGCATTCTCTCCCTACAGTCTTTTATAAAATGTCCCGGCCTCCTACATCTATAGCAAATCCTCTGCGGCATCTTCACCCAACAGTCTTTGATAAGGTGTCCCAGTTTTCCACATCGGTAGCACGTTCTCTTCTTCTGGGTGTTCATTCCACTTATCAGCGCCTTGATTTCTTCCAGAACCTTTCCGACTGAATTATTCGCTGTGTCAAATCGTTGTTCCGGTTCTTCTATTGAAACTGCACGCACTTTCGGCATCGACGTATTGAAGGCCGCCTCCACTTCTAGCGAACGTACCAAGGCATCGCTACCGAGGGGTAATTCGCCGAGGCAATTTGGTGTACAGATGAGAGGAAGTGCGAGGCATTGTCGAGGCAGTGCGAGGCAATGCGAGTCAGTGCGAAGCAATGCGAGGCAGTGCGAGGCATTTTCGAGGCAGTGCGAAGCAATGCGAGGCATTGTCGAGGCAGTGCGAAGCAATGCGAGGCAGTGCGAGGCATTGTCGAGGCAGTCCGAGGCATTGTCGAGGCAGTGCGGGGCAATGCGAGGCAGTGCAAAGCTTTGCACGACAATCCAATCAAGAATTTTTAAATACAAGTCACCTATATCGGCTCGTCATACTCATTTTCCACTTCCTGATTTGTATATATATATATAGTCAACTTCGTTATTATAGGAGTAATATTTTCAAATCACAAATACCCACCTCGATTATTTACATAATGTCACAAAGTTTTTTTAATAAATTCAGTCAATATCGCAAATGGCTTTCAATTAAAGCATAGTACAGAGTTCTGAGTTGACGTACTGATAAGTATTCTTAAAGTTTTCCGAATCTGTACACAATTAATCTTAGTTTTTTTACTATAAAACGTATATGATGGTTCCATTTCAGATGATGACTCATGATTATACCAAGATATTTGATTTCAAAATGGATAAGGCTTTCACGGCCCATCAGCTTTTCAGTATCACTACTTTTGTTCGTTTTTTGTAATTTCTTCAAACCCCAACAAAAGTAATGATATTTGATTTCATTTTTAGTTAGTATAGTCGCCGTATAGAATTCATTTTACGATGTGCATCTAGATTTGGATTTTACCTCGGATTTTACCAGATCTTTCATCAGGACTCTAAATAGTTTTCATTTAAGATTCAAACATTAGAAAAATCCATCTTCCACTATGTTTTAAAGACTTGATACAAATATGTGAATGCAATATTGATTAACTTATGTATATCAAGTTAGCGAGGCACTTTTCGAATATGGAAAACTAATGATTCCATAATTTGGTGCTATTTTGTTGGTAATTAGTTGCGAAGGAAAAAATTTTTCCGCTCCTTTTTTCAAAAAATTACATGATGTCTCGCTAACTTGACGTCAAGTTAGCAATACAACTTTTTTATTATTGATATTTTCATAATTTCAACTAGACTAACTAGACCATTAGTATCCTCTAATTATTCGCTAATTAGTTGCGGAAGAAAACATTTTTCCGCTCTTTTTTTTTAAATACATGATGTCTCGCTAACTTGACGTCAAGTTGGCAATACAACTTTTTAATTATTGAGTTTTTCATAATTTCGACAAGACCATCAGATTCTTCTAATTATTGCGGAGGAAAATCTATCACTTTATTTTTGTTTGAAAAAATATATGATGTCTTGCTAACTTGACGTCAAGTTAACAATACAACTTTTTTATTATTGAGTTCTTCATAATTTTGACAAGACCATCAGATTCCTCTAATTATTCGCTAATTAGTTGCGGAGGAAAATCTATCACTTTTTTTTTGTATGAAAAGATATATGATGTCTCGCTAACTTGACGTCAAGTTAGCAATAAAACTTTTTTATCCTCGAGTTTTTCATAATTTTGACTAGACCATTACATTTCTCCAATTATTCGCTAATTAGTTGCGGAGGAAAATATTTCATTTTATTTTCGTTAAAAAAAAATATATGATGTCTCGCTAACTCAGACGTCAACTTTGAAATACAACTTTTATATTATTGAGTTTTTCATAATTTTGACTAGGTATATCATTTCTGCAATTATTCGCTGATTAGTTGAGGGGGAAACTATTTTTTTTCTGTTCTAAAACATACATAGTATCTAAGAGTTTTATGAGTAATTTTGATATTTCATTTTATATTTTCATTTTATATTTTATATATTGAAAAGAAACACCTACGTGGCTATACCAAGCACAAGACTCGGCACAAATGGTTAAAAAAAAAAACAGTTCTCGACCGCTGATTCGAACCAACACCATTTTACAAAAAATTGGGTTTTCTATAAATGAACGTAGAATTCGTACTTTTTTATTAGAATATAGATTAGGTCGTCAATGCCGTATAAGTTATTTCATTCATGACGTACCAAACGTCACTTTGCTCTCTACAATGAGGCCAGGAAATGTAAACTTTGGATAGAGGGAAGAAGAGGAAACATTATTATTATCTCGCTATCTTCATATCAGCTCAGTCATTCACACTGATATTTTCGAAATTATAACTGAAACAATTATATATCCTTTCAACTATTCGCCAATCATTTGCGGAAGAACATGATTTTGTCCAGAATCAACCAAAAAAGTGTTTGTGTCATACCTACTTTGAGGTTGGAAAGAGATCAATTATTGACGACAGGTAGGTAAGAAATAACTTTTCCGACCTCTTTTGAAACTTTCCCAACTCACTCATAGGAAATAGAAAATGTATCTTTTGATACATATATTCATTAAAACATAAAACACACAACACAACTTTCTGATTATAATAAGGATTCTCGGATGAAACATAACATATGAGTATAAAAAAGAAAAAAAAGACTAGATTCGAAAAAATAGTAGGCATATTCTGTCTGAATCCAATTTGAGTTTTTTTCACTTGGAATATATAAGTAGTTCCGGATGACCCATATTTTTTTCAGACTGCCTAATTGGTTTTTCCCTTAAATCGTCGTACACTGTCGGATTCAATCCCCTTTTACACACCGCCGTGTAGTGTCCGATGGTTGTAGACTGTCTCATTTTCAAGTTGTTTCCTTTGTAATTTACAAACCCCATTAAACTGACATGAAAAATTTTTCGGAATAGCTACTATCTCTATAAAAAAATAATGGGAGTTTTTAATGAAATCATAAAGATTTCGGATAATTGGTAAAACCGATGTTTAAATTAATTGTGTAATTTCGTGATAGGAATTTCTAATATCTTCAATCAACTACGTGAAATTTTAACCCGAAAGCCAATAAGTTCGAAAGCGATCTGCAAGTGTGCCCACCCCAATAATTGAATATACAATTCAATTCCTTCCCTGGTATTTGCTAGGAAAGAAGTAACTTTCTGATAGTTGTTAGCCCATGTTTTGTAGGTAACCGAGAATGGCCCGAATATATCGTCCAATTTTTCTTATTGTAAAATGGAAGTATATTAATGTCGCCAAAAAAAATTATTTATCATTTATTGGAAATTCAAAATACTGAAAATAATATGATAGCGGCATGAAATTCAACCAATAGAATCAGTAAAGAAGGTTAGATATTTTCAAGAAGTGAATAAGTATGTCGAGGAAATAAAAGTTATACGTCAAATCCATTATTTCGCTACAATTTCCTGTGTGCCTCCGTGGCGCAAAGTGTTAATAGAACGGACGATAGTCTTCATCCCCCTCTAGGTATTGGTTTGAACCCGGGGTCAAGAACTGTTTTTTTCAAACCCTTCGTTCTGTAGGTTCTCCTAGTTTTGGGAATTTCAGGAACGTTATACCGTATCTACTTTCCAGTTTTAGTTCTTTAATGAATTTTATTTGTTAGTTTCATAGAATTTTTTTAAAAGAATTGTTGTTCGAGGGAAGCGGCAAAATGATATGTATAACATGGGTGTAAAGTGCCTTTTCCTCCCTTGACTGCCCTCCGCTACGCGTCGGGCAGTAACCTTCATCCTCTGGAGGAAAAGTGGCACTTTGCACCATTTTTATACAAATAGCTATTATTATCAACAAAAATCATCACAACTTCGCTTGTATTCAGTATAAAGTGAATGTACATAAACAATAGCACCACTGAAGTTACAATTTCAAACAATTGCTACTTGTGTTTGGTATAGCCACGTAGGTGTTTCTTTTGAATATATCTCGGAGTATATAAAATATGAAATGAAAATATAGAATGAAATATTGAAATTACTCATGGAACTCTTAGATACCATGTATGTTTCAGAACAGAAAAAAAAAATTAGTTTTCTCCTCAACTAATTTACGAATAAATGCAGGAATCTAATGATATACCTACTTAGTCAAAATTATGAACACTCAATAATATAAAAAATGTATTTCTAAGTTGACGTGTAAGTTAGCGAGACATCATATATTGTTTTAAACGAAAATGAAATGAAAGATTTTCCTCCGCAACTAATTAGCGAATAATTAGAGGAATCTAATGGTCTAGTCAAAATTATGGAAAACTCGAGGATAAAAAAGTTGTATTGCTAACTTGGCGTCAAGTTAGCGAGACATCATATATTTTTTCAAACAGAAATAAAATGATAGATTTTCCTCCGCAACTAATTTGCAAATAAATAGAGGAATCTGATGGTCTAGTCAGAATTATGAAAAACTCAATAATAAGAAAGTTGTATTGCTAACTTGACGTCAAGTTAGCGGGACATCGTGTATTTTCTTTTAAAAAAGGAGCAGAAAAATTTTTTCTTCCGCAACTGATTAGCGAATAATTAGAGGAATCTAATGGTCTAGTTGAAATTATGAAAATCTCAATAATAAAAAAGTTGTATTGCTAACTTGACGTCAAGTTAGCGAGACATCATGTAATTTTTTAAAAAAAGGAGCGGAAAAATTTTTCCTTCCGCAACTAATTAGCAACAAAATAGCACCAAATTATGGAATCATTAGTTTTCCATATTTCGAAAAGTGCCTCGCTAACTTGATATACATGGTTAACTTTTCACTTAGATGAATTGTGTCACCGGGAATTTCTAACATCCGACCGCAAAAGCTTCTGGATATTTATTTTCAATACGACAGAATATTGATCACAAAACTTGACCGCTATCTTTAAATAAACGAAAAAACCTCGGAAAAAACAAAGGTAACCCTATAAAGTCCTTCTTTGAATATATTATTAACTTGAAAAACAATCTACATAACATCCACCGTTTAGGGACCTATTTTTTAGTTCAGCAGTATATACATTTTTATGTTGAGCATTGTATAAATCACCAAAGCATGAATGCGCGGGGGCTAAGATTACAGGTTGCGCATTTTCCTAGGCTCATCCTGAGAAATATCTCGGAAAATATTAATAAATGCCAATAGAACTTTCGCAAATGAGTGATTTCGAAAGGAATATGAAGAAAGTATGAACCATTTTTGGAAGCAGTGTTGAGGCAATGCGAGGCAGTACGAGGCAATGCGAGGCAATGCGAGGCAGTGCGGGGCAGTGCGGGGCAGTGCGAGGCAGTGCGAGGCATTGTGGAGGCAGTGCGAGGCAATACGAGGAAATGAGGCAATTTGGTGTACAAAATTTGGCCAGCGAATTACCCCTCGATCGCTACTCCTTTTGAAACTTGTAAGTCGCAGAGTTCTTTGGATTTCTGGGTCTCTAAGTCCGTCAATAAATATCTGCACAGCCAACTGCTCCTTGAAATCTCCGGGTGCATCTGGGTACGCCAGCTGGATTAGGCGTCGAACATCTGCCTCAAATTCTTGCAGACTCTCACCTGATTTTTGTGTGCGAGTCTTCATTTGGGCCCGGTACAGCTGTTCTCGGTGTTGATCGCCATACCTCAACTCTAGTGCAGAAATCAGGTCGTCATATTGCTTCTGCTGTTCTATGGGTATCGTTTGTAATATACCCAAAGCTGGCCCTCTCAAAGCTACTATTAGTGCCGTAGCTTTTTCTTCGTCGCCCCATCCATTAGTTTCTGCCGCAGCCTCAAATTGTCGACGGTACATGGACCAAGACGACTGACCATCAAAAGTCGGTGGTTTCACGGAAATTCCTGACGTGGCAACACTGTCTCGGCGATCTCGGTTCTTGAGAAGGGCTATCTGTTTTTCTAGACCTCTCATCTCCTCTCGCACTATATCCACTTTCTTATTGACGTCATCGTCTATTTTCTTGACGTCTCCCTTTAGTTCTTCCTTTAGGTCTACTTTAAGTTCCTCCAGATCTACTCTTAGTTCTCCTTTCAGTTCTTCCATTTCTACTTTTGTTTTATGTAAAACATGCTCGAATAACTTGTCTTGATGTTCTCGAACGTTCTGGAAGTCTGCTTTCCATTGTTTTTCTATTAGGACTAATTCATTCTTTTGTTCTTCTCTCACCTTCTTCTGTTCTTCTAGAATTTTCTGGATTGCTTCTTCTCGTTCTATTTTCTCACGTTCTCGTTCTTTCCTCTGTTCCTCGATAATTTTCTGGAGTGCCTCTTCTCTATCTCTCTTATCATCTTCGCGTTCTTTCTTTTCATTTTCGAGAATTTTCTGGAGTGTTTCTTCCCGTTCTTTCTTTTCATTTTCTCGTTCTTTCTTTTCAGCTTCTCGCTCTTTTCTCTGGTCTTCGAGAATTTTCTGGAGTATTTCTTCTCGTTCTTTCTTTTCAGCTTCTCGCTGTTTTCTCTGGTCTTCGAGAATTTTCTGGAGTCCTTCTTCTCGTTCTTTCTTTTCCTCCAGCCGTCGCTTCTCATCTTCCTGTCGTCGCTTTTCCTCTAGTTCTTTTTCCTCCAGCCGTCGCTTTTCATCTTCCTGTCGTCGTCTTTCCCAATCCGCAAATTGGTTTTGCATAAATTTCAACATATCCTCCATCGTATCGTAAGATGTACTTCTCGTATTAACCATAAATTGTTTTTATTTACCAGCAAAAATTCCACTTCCGACACCACTGTTACGATTTATCCCTTGGAAAATCTCAATTCTGACACCACTGTTACGATATTCCTCTGGGTTCGTCAATTAAAACACCAAACAACACTAAACTACTTTTATTATAACTCTCTATCACAATACGATACAACACAATCACTAAAATCGCTCTGATAACTTTCCAATGCTCGCTCGCTACTAAAACTCTCTGAACTAACAATTCTGCCTTCCGCACAAAGCCACTTAGATCTCAATAACTCGCCACTTAGCTCTGAATACAAATTCTGCGAATAGCCAACACTTCGACTAACTAACTCTCACTAACTCTAACTCTGCCGCGACATCACGATGCTTATATATGCCTGCGTAACCATCGAGAATTCTCCAGAGAAGCTCCGATGACGTGTCTCGAATTCTCCCGGCGAATCCACGGGTTCTTGGAAATGACGATGCTACGGCGCGATCCTTTCGCCGTGCGTTTACGATATGGTCAGGGCCGGCGCTAGGACGTAACAATATATTACAGTTTACTGTATGATTTTCACTCACAATGGGTTTACAAAACCACGATACGTGTTTCGCTATTACAATAGCTTCTTCAAGCAAGATAAAACGCATTTATCTTGCTTGAAGAAGCTATTGTAATAGCGAAACACGTGTCGCGGTTTTGTAAACCCATTGTGAGTGAAAATCATACAGGAAACTGTAATATATTTTTGTTAATGAAGTGTTTTATTCAGAAGCCAACAATCTTTAAAGTAAAATTGAGGTAATTTCATAATGAATATTAAATGAGGCAGACACTTTCAAGGGGGTTGACATGAATAAAAAATAATAAAAAATTAGTTGTTCTTTATTCTATATTTATCAAATGAAGTGTTTTATTCAGAAGCCAACTATCTTTAATTTAAAATTGAGGATATTTCACAATGAATTATAAATGAGGCAGAACCTCAAAAACAAAAACAAGTTTTTGTTCCATATCAAATGAGGTGTTTTATTCACAGCGTCTTTAACAACATAATAAAAAATAATCACAAAAATGGAGATTGTGCCTATGGGGTTTAAATATCAGCTTATATGAAAATAAATAATTAATATACAGTTGCCTGTAAGATTTTCACATATTGGGGTATACTAAACCAAGCACGTGTTTCGCTATACAATAGCAATAGGAGCTTTGGAGTTCCTGCTTGAGGTTTAGTGAACCATAATATGTGAAAATCTTACAGGCAACTGTATATTACGAGGTATATTATTTGTTTAATATGAAGTTTCATCAAGTAACGGCCACTTCCAATAAAGTAAAACTTTGGAAAACTATTCGACTCAGTGGGACCTTTAAAATGCACCATCAAAAATGATATGATTCCTTCAAAATATCCTCACGGATCAATTTTTATCAACAAATGAAACTGAATCTTCAACATCCTGTATCTCGAAAACAACAGCTTTTCGAAACCAAACTGTCATGAATTTTTCATCTTATGATACTTGAGTTGTGAAATATCGGACTCTTATCGAAAGTCTATAACAAGAGGAATCCTACCTAAAATGTAAGTGCAAGCAGAGTATTTCCAGAGCTATCTCTCTCGAGAATTTCTCTCTGTCGTACAAAGGACCGAATAGAACACGTTTCGTGGCTGACGGATTCGCAAATAACCATCCTGCTCCTGAAGTATGACGTAGGGAGTAAGTAACAAGGCCTACTCGCTGAAGGATTTCGGTTGAAGTTTATGGCGTTTAGTATTGAATACTATAGAAAAACATTCGTTACTACAACTAAAACTTTTTTCATGTTTGAGTCCGACATTAAAATCTGTTTATCATCTATAGAACATAAATATAATGTTCTAGAGCAAACTACAAAAGTTCTGGCCATTGAGGAATTTAGAGGTAGAGAAACCCCCAACTTTTAGACGAGAAAATATACGTACTCGTTTTCAGTCTTCTTATCACTGATTTCAGAGATTCTCTATATATCAGCTAATTTCGGAAACATTCGAGTTTACATTTCAAATAAATCAAGCATTTTGATACTCATTTACACTTTTAATACCACATCACATAGAACAAAGCCTCTTGCAGTTCTTCTGGTACGAGCCCTTGGACTATAATAAACCGAAATACACAAACAGGATCGCCAAAATAGCAATCAGTTTAAGTGTTTGAACAGGATCAATAGACGGACTACAAACGGCGCCGATATCGATCAGCCGTTTTGCATTACACACCGTCGTCACCAAGAGGTTCGTTTGAATGAATTGTTATTAATTTCCACTTAGCAGCCGGCTCGCTTACTACTTGATATATTAGTCATGTTTTATAGGATACAAAGATAACCTTGTCCTATAAAAATTCATTGGTGCCTGCATCGTATTGTAGAATGATTCGTATATTTATGCTGTACGGATCCTTGTTGAAACTACCATTTATTTATTTTTTCATACAGATTCACACGAAAGGGAAGTCCTTTAATGTTCAAGGAACACCACGTGATTCGAGCCATAAAAGGTACGAATTAACTTTGAGTTTTGGAGTTTGTAAGCCTCAGGAAAACCTCCCTCGGCGAAGAGGTTCGACAAGTGGAATGACTGACGACACTCCAACCCCTCCACGATGCTCCACCGAAGCGAGCGAGTCCGTGAGCAAAGTATCACCAATAAGACGGATTGCCCTTCCCTGAAAACAATCAAGAAGGTTCAAAGAATATTTGGATGCCGAGTCCCACACATGAGAACTACTTCCCAAGAGAGGCAGTATCTCTGCCTTGTAGATCATTAGAAGATGACGAGAAGTAAAGTATATCTTCGCACGAAATAGTTCCAAGCTTCTGGAAAGAACCTTTAGCCATAGATCTCACATGGTTTTTCCAGAAGTGATTATTACTGATCGTAATTCCTAGCATCGCGCTACTTGACTTTTTAGGAATTGTTACTCCTGGCATTTGAATATTAGATGAAGATAGATCGGCTTTCTGAGAAGAGACATTCTTGGGTTTTCCCAGCATTGAATTCCAACAAGTTGATGTAACCCCATTCTATTACTTTCCCCCCATTCTATTATTGTTTCTTGTGCTAATAAGGGGACTCTGGAAGAGAAACAAGTATGAAGAGTAGTGTCGTCCACAAAACCATGCACCGCACAAGATGTTTTCTCCTGCAAATCATTGATATGAGGCAGAAACAAAGTGGGCGCGAGAATATCAGATTGATTCTTCGCCAACAACTACATAGAGACTCTCATCAGACAAGAAACTGGTCAACAAAGAACACAATTGAGGAAGTAAACCACAAGACAGCACTTAGAAAGCAGACCCCGATTCCAAATTCCGAACACTTTTGAAATTTCTAGTGCAACAGCTAACGTTTCTCCGAATTTCTCGTTGGAGAGCTGAAAAATATGTGAACAATACGCCAATGAGTCAGTGGTTGATCTTTGATGGCGAAATCCCTTTTGTAGATCAATAATTATTCCTGATTTCTCGAGATATGTCAAGATAAACTTCAAATTGATTGCTTTCTCCATGACTTTGGGATTGATAGAAAGCAATGCAATTGGTCTATAATTACAAGGTAACGTTTTCTTCTCTTCTTTAGGAACTAGCTGAACTCTGGGTATTTTCCAGGACTTGGGAAAAACCCCAAGTTATGCGAAACGTCGAATAATTTGCAAAGTACTGATTCGAGGGCACACACTCCAGGAACAATTGCTGGGATTCAAATGCAAACGTTTGCAATGACATCTGGTAAACGGCAAGAGATAGCGGGTCTGCTGAATTAAACATATCGGACCCATTTGGAACACATTCATTTTTGTGAGGTTTGCTACTCTGCAAACTTTTACTTCTTTTGACAGTTTTTGTGTTAAGTGTCATGTCTTGTTCACAGAATACAATATTATTATAGAAAGACATAATTATGGGTTCTGTGACAAGAAGACTTACACTCGGCGCAAGAACTGTCATTAATGACAAATACACAGAATGGCCAACCCCGAAAAAATAACTGAGCTCCAAAGGAAATTTGATATGGTCAACTGTCGGTCTTTGATTACAGTATCGATTCTGGTTTCGAGTGTATTGGACCAAACAATATCGTCGCGGATTTCTATTTACCTTAGTAAAAAAGTTGAAATGTTTCAACATATCAGAAGAATAGCAGTATCACTTGTTATGTTGGAATCAGAAAACGAATCATTGGTATTGGAACTGAACAACCGAAAATATAAATGCATATATACCGGCTGAAGGTTGAACATTAATTTGACTTCAACCCTCTCTTTTACTTTAGAAGGTAAACCTCCCATTTTCAGTAGACCATTCAATACAGCAACAATTCCATTTCCACTTTAATTTTAGAAAATCCAACTCCTCGCAGTGAAAGTATAATTTGCTTCTGCGTATTCGTACAGCTAATCAAATCCATCTTGTCAAAGAACTAAGGACGTATATACCCAGCAAGTGAAGGTGAAGAATAGTAAGATAAACACCTTCTCACTGTGTTAAAATATATTTCTATTAGGTGTTTTTTTTTCTTTCGTCTTGATCTGCACTACCAGTGTGCAATTGGAAAAGTAGCAGTTTGTGAAGAAAGAATTGCTTAAGCAGTGAATTGTGACAAATGAAGACCCACCAATGCCGTCTGCCTAAGTGTAACCACAAAAATACTGAAAAGATTGTGAAACGGAAACTAACGGTTTCATGAAATGTCCTGGAATTTTGTTGCTGTGAAAATGACAGTTCAGTACTACTTTGGAAAAGTATTACGACATATTTATATTATCATATATGACTTGTAGACAACTTCAAATTA
>JAVJAQ010000285.1:0-159179 GCA_032362365.1 Zygogramma bicolorata
ATATATATATATAGATTTATTAAACATCTTACTATACATTATAGTCTGCAGAACAAAGAATACCAATTCAATCAATAAATAAATAATATAAAATATGAATAAGCTCACAAATTCTGGTGGAATGTAAAAAAAAATGTATAAATTATAAATATAAATATATGAAATATAAATATCAACTATCAACTCTTCATTCCATATAAATGGTTTCTGAAAATCATCACCGAAGATTTAACACATGTTGTCCATATAAGTTTCAAAACTTTCTTTTTTATATTATGGAATTTACAGAAATTTTGAAAAAAAGGTGGAAATGTTCCCCGAGCACCTATGAGTAATCCAATGACATCTATTTTGTTGACATTGAATTTTTCTAAGAAATATGGAATGGTTGGTTCATAAATAAGTCTCTTTTCTTCGTCGACGACTTTATCCTGATTTTCGCCGGTTTCAAATCGAATAGTTGGATCCACTATAAATGCATTCTTTTTTTTGACATCGCATGCAAAAATATCTACTCTTCTAGTGGATCCATCATCAGACAAACAAGTCACTTCTTCATAAACCTCCATTCCATTTAATCTTAAGGAATCTGCCAAAATTGAACGGATAGTATGATGGCGTGTGATTCTCAATTGCGAGCTGTACGGGCAAACACCCAGGATGTGGGGCAGGGTTTCAATAACATAATTCTCAGTTGTAGAGCATCGTCTACACTGGTTTCCTGTCCTACTTCTCCCGGGTGTTGCACGAACAGCTGTTACTCCTCCGTTCATCTTCAGCAGATCCTGGTACTCTGTAAAAGTTATCCCATCTCTATTGGAGAACCAATTATTGGCTGGTGTATAGAAATCGAATGAACGAACACCCCTTCCTCTTGTTGGCAGACAACACCACTCATCAAATGTCCTCTGTTGTAACTGTTTTCTGAGAGATCGTGCTGTTCCTTTCTCTATATTCTCTTTGCTGTTCAATTTCAGTATGTTCAGGCATGCCTCTGTTTCTTTCTTCAAATCCCTACATAATGGTAACAATGGATCTGCAACTGTTTCCAATCGTTTGCAGATGGTGAAGTGTTTGATAAATGCTTCCCAACTGGCATTGAATAGGGCTAATCCACGTTGGTTTTTAGCTGAATAAAGCATGCTATTAGGAGTATCAGATGGTAAGGATAATATTTCCTTCATTGAGGAACGAATAATTTTGTCGATATCTCCTAGGAACGTTTTTGAAATTTCTTTCAAGGGTGTGGTTTGAAGCGGGTAAATCAAGACAGGCCATATGCAAGAGTTGAGAATAGTTATTTTTTGTTCTTCCTTCAGATATGGCGTGTTTGTCAGAATATTAACATTCTTCTCCAATTTCTTCAATATACCAAGTTCATCAATTACAATTTTATCATTGAAGTTAACTCCAAGATATTTGATCTTTTCATGGCCACCAACTGATTTTATAGTTTCCCCACAAATCATAAAATCTTCTTCCACTAGTGCACCTTCCTCAATATTGATGATATATGTTTTTTTGTAATTTATTATCAAACCAATTTCTTCAAATAACATGTGGAGCATTCTGAACAAGACCTCTACTGAGAATTTGTCTTTTCCCACTAAAACAGTATCATCAGCAAAGCCCATTATACTAACTCCCGAAGATCCATCAAAGAGATAACCAAATTCATGTGTTATGCAGGGGTCAGAGAGCTCCTCAAGAATATGGTTGATGCAAACATTGTACATATGTGGAGATAGTGGGGCACCTTGTAGACATCCCCGTTGAAGCGAAATCTTTTTTGTTTTACCTTTTATTGTTTCTATTTTTGTGCTATTGTTTTTCTGTAGAGAAATGAGAAGTTTCCTCAATACCGTTGGAATCAGTAAGGAATTTAAAGTATTTTCGAGATGTTCTAAACCCACATTATCATAAGCTTTGGCAATATCCAGGAAATAAATGCAACAGGACTTCTTATCCCTCTTGGCTGATTGAAGAATACCATTGAGAATTGTTGTATTGATATGTGTTCCGGGCAGTGGAACGAAACCTCGTTGGTTGTAATTTAGAGATGTGTAGCTTCTGAAGCGTTTGTCCAAAATCTTCTCCAACACACGACGTAATACTGATGTTATAGATATGGGCCTCCAGTTACTTGTAGATGAGTAATCTCCTCCTTTATCAAAGTAAGAACGGTCCTCGCCTCGGAAAGGCATTCAGGTATTTTTTGTGCTAAAATGATTCTATCTATACTATTAATGAAATGATTGGATAAATGTTTTCTCTTTTAATGGATCGCATTAGTACTCGATCAGGACCTGGCGCTGTGTCGATTGCTATACACTTAATAGCTTCCTTTATTTCTTCTACATGTATATCAGTATCATACTCTTCGTCTAATTTGAACTGGCTTGAACGAGATACAACTGGGTAGATGTTCCTCCGGAATGTGTTTGGAACCGAAAATATATCAAATCATGAACTTTGTCGTAAAATGCAATTTTCATCCCACCCGAATGGAAAACAGGCACAAGCATCACTACCCCCAAACCAAGATTACTCTCTGACTGCTGTAATGAGCATTGTGTTCTTCGTTGATCGAATACTTTGTTCATATATGCATATTCGTACATAACCTGGGCTTGTGACAACCAATTTGATTGTCATTTATGAAATTTTTATTGAAAACTCCTGACTATTTCAAGACAATGAAGTTTCTGAATCAACCTGAAGAAATGTCAATGGTCGGCGACCTGGCTCTTGATTGGAAAAAATTAAAAGCAGCCTATAAACTGTATACGGTAGCTTCTGGATGCAATTCTAAGGGTGATAAAGTGAAAGCGGCAATTCTATTACATATTATTGGGCATGGAGCTCGTGAAATATTAGACACTTTAGGCTGACAAAGAAAAGGAAGATAATGAATGAAAAATATTTCATTTCAAAAACGAATGTGAGTATTTGACGCCATAAAGTAGATACACGTATGCAGTTAGATGGAGAAAACTTTGACTCATTCTTCAATGATTTAAGAACAATAGCAGCATCGTGCAATTTCGATGATTTGAAGTCCAGTCTCATAAAAGACAGAATCGTATGTGGAATAGTGGATAAAAAAATTAAGAATAGATTGCTTTGAGAAGAAAATCTTGAATTAGATAAAGCTATTGAAATATGTATAGCAGCTGGAGAAGGACGGTGAGAGAAATTGGGAAGAGAGCAGAAAAAATATCAAGAATGTTCGAAGAGTACCAGGTCACCTTCTCAAGAAAGAAAGCCTGAACCAACCACTACTAAGGGATATCGATCATGAGTTCCTGCTAACTGTTCCCGGTGTGGTTATTTTGCATCACACAGAAAACGTCCAGCAGGAAATAAAAGATGTACTCATTGTAACCGGTTTGGTCATTTTGCAAAAGTTTGTAGATTTGAAATGAAAAGTGAAATTTGTCATATACACGGTGATTCCAGTTCTGAACCATCTAATATCGATTCTGGTAAAGTTATGTTTTGGCTACAATTGACTCAATTTCCAATGAGAATGATGCTTATCATTAAGGTGTTTCAACTACAATCGTAACCTAATTTTCAAAATTGATACTGGTGACCAGGTTAATGCTATACCATATTATATTTTTCAGAATATGAACAGGCCGGTAGTTCTAAAACCTTGTAATCTCAAAATAACGAAATACTCTGGGAGCACGATAAAAATATTTGCTATCATCGCAGAATTATCCATTTTTAGCAGAAAGTATATATTTTAGAATTTGTTGATGAAACCACTAAGAAATCCCAACCAGTATTAGGTTTGAAATCACTTAAATCATAAGGTTTGATGATTAGAGCAACAATTGATGATACTGAATTACAAACACGTCATGATATCCTCGAAAATAAATTTGAAGATTTATTTATGGGCATGGGAAAAATAATTTCTGAACCGATTGAATTCAAGCTAAAAAAACATTATGAGCCAGTTGTTGTTCCTGGTAGAAAAGTACTATTTCAGTTATTGAGTAATTTAAATAATGAATTACAAGAAATGTGTGAAGATGGAATCATAGTAAGTGTCACAGAGCCTACTGAATTTGTGGATCTTTTAACCATTGACGCCATTCACAAGTTTGTAAATTTTGAATGAATATTTGTTGAAAGAAATAATTAGAAACAGTGAACAATAAGAGTCCAGGTTTACTGAATGATACTCAGAAGTATACAGAAAATGCTGTACATGTTATATTCATCCGAAGAGTCTATAAAGATTGATGATAAATGGAAATTGGGAAATGCTAGATGAATAAGATATGCTTGTCTTTTGGAAAGAAAAAATGAACGATACTTTTCAACTTTAGTATGCCACCATTCAGGTGTTGAGTTGTTAGAAAGGAAGACATCTGAGATTGCAGACATAAAACATATTCCATTAATTTAATAAAAATTCTTGAAGACGTTTGGAAGGGTAACAAGCAAGTGACAAGGTTAAGACTATAGCAAAATTTTGAAATATTAATATTTTTGGGATGCAATGATTATTTGGAGAATTTGTAGAGCAGAAATGAACCTTCTCCATATCAGGAAATAGAAAAATGCACATATTATAAAGATAGTATCAGTCTGGAAGTTGAAAATCAAGAAATCTCTCTATAGTGGTCCTAAAAAAATAATCTATGGCTCGTTCCATTCGGAATGACGCCTAGAAAAATGTACAGAAATGTTTTATTCACTGGTCAACTAATTCAATAGTTATTAACGAATTGAACTTTAAAAAAAGAATCTTCAATCTTTCGTAAATGACTTGAAAACTGTTGATGTTAGGCGAATTCTTCGAACAGACTCTAGAAGTATAATTCAAGAGATTTTATTATCCCGTTGTTTACATATCTCCTAATCTATTTTTTTTGCTAATGCTAATTGAAAACTTAAAAATCGAAAATGGAGACTAAACAGGTCTTTATTTTCTGCAATTCTACAATGCAATAGTCCAGGTTCAGCATTCCGTACATTGATTTCAAATAGGTTTGCTCCTTCCAATTCAAAGTTGTCTTGAATATTTGAAGGAGCAAGACCTATTTGGTATACTCCCATTATTATGTTTCTCAGATTCTCCATTCGAAGGATAGGAAAATCTGGGAGATGATTTTCTGTTAAACGGACCCACCTTCCACGAATACGTTGCAAATTATTATTCTCTACTCGTTTTTAAGAACGTTGTCCAGATTAGCTCGAGCTCGCATTGTTCGAGCTAATTCTATATCAGCATCTCGCATGTAGATTTGTCCCTTGAACCTATTTATAATAGCACCAGCAATTTTATAGAATTCCCCAATATTTATTACATGTTG
Organism: Zygogramma bicolorata; assembly: GCA_032362365.1. NCBI lineage: Eukaryota > Metazoa > Arthropoda > Insecta > Coleoptera > Chrysomelidae > Zygogramma > Zygogramma bicolorata. The sequence goes on from JAVJAQ010000285.1 coordinate 5,334, forward strand.
TATTTGAATTTGTCCCTCGAGGAATTTAAAAATGAGTTTCATATGACCATTTCGAGCTTCCGTCACCCTTCTTCTCATTAACCTAGAATTATTTGCATCCTGGGTTGATAATTGGTAACACCCAAGTTCTCTAAAGCTGGTACAGAATCTCTGTAACAGCTGTCACATATCACAATATCGCCCTCTTGTAGCCACTGATTCAGCCCTTGATTAAACTCATTTACCAGACGCATCCTTGTTATGACTGCCGGCAAAGTGAGGTCCTAATATATTTAAAATTTTACCATCTGGAGCGGTGATCAATATAGGTTTGACTAGGTGGGCGTGTTTATGTATTTGTTTATGTCTGTCTTCGGGCTGGTCTTTTCACTTATAGATAAAGTCCTTGATAACTTATCTGTTAGATATCAATATGTATTACTGTGAAGTTTATGTGATGGATAGTTATCAGAGACCTTATCTATAAGTGAAAAGACCGGCCCTTAACGTGCGATAGTTTTTACTTTTTTGTACAAAACTGTAAGTCTCATCAATATTAATAATAGCTTTGGGGTCATTTGGATTGAAATTATAAAGCTCATTTGCAAAAGGAGTAACATGATCTGTAATAAAATTTTCTCGGGGTATAGATCCAAGCCCTATATTTTCTGGCACGAAACGCCGTAAAAATGATTTTCGTGTTGTTTGATTTGCCATGCTCACTGCCTGACGAGAAGAATAATTAAATATCACTTTAAGAAATTTATCAGACAAACCTTGTTCTTAGTTCACATAGAAAAGTTAGTAAGTCTTTGGTAAAAACATGTCTAACAGAATTTTCTCTTTCTCTGGGCACAGAATCGCAATATTGATAAAGAATTTCAAACTGCTCCTTCGTAATTGAAGTCGCTTGTATAAAGTCTTCGTCGGTAAAATCTTGTGGCTTTGAGTAGCCAGATCTATGTTCTTTGATTGTTCCTCTGAGAGCTTGAAGCAAAACGGTTGAGTTCCAGGTATCCAGGCTCCATTAACAAACTCCAAGCCTGGTTAAAGAGCTGGCAATAAAAGTCCATCTTCAGTCAAATGTCTATCACAGACGCGATGATGGCCCGGCACGTATTTATTTCTTTCAATGAAGATATTGACTATTAAATTAATAGTTATTCTGCGGATATTGAGCACATCATTACAAATCGCACACGTCCAGGTTGTTCTTTGTTTAAGGGCGTTAAGCCTTGGACAATTAAGGTCTTCTTGTAAAACCTGTAGACAAAATGGCATTTGTATACAATGATTGAAATGCTTCAATATTTAAAATACGAATGGACCAAATTGAAAAATTACCCTGTAGCTGGGAGAAAACAGAATTGAGTAATTTTTCTTGGTGTAAATGCCATTTCACAGGATATTGCAACAGTTTTTTTATGTAATTTTTCCTAGAAGACCGCAAATCCGACAAATTTTGGTATATCCTGTATGCTTATTAACGCGTGATAATTACCCAGCTAGCATCAAAGCAGTCCACCGACATAACTTAAAGTCGGCGACTTTCACATCCTAGATCCTATACGGACATCAATCACAGTAATATTGTGGGGATTGCCAAATTCCGCTACAAGGAATTCTAGTGTGATATTCGCAGAAATTGATTCGAACAAAGCATATGATAGGAGTTACAAAAAAAAATTCACAGTTATCTTCCAGCGACAGTTTGAAAAAAATAAGTAGTTACTACATATTTCGAATAAAAAGGTGATATTAGTTTTTTTTTATTTCATAATCCGTTCGAGAAAATATTGAAAACCTAAAAATGGTGTTTGAATTGAAATTGCTTTTAGGTACATTTCTCTATTTGTTTCGGAGAATGATATAAACACCTAGCCATAATATAAATGTGGTGATTGGGATCTCTTTCGATATATATATATATATATATATATATATATATATATATATATAACACAAAACGATCTCAGAGATGTTAAAGTGCTGCACATTCATGTTTCAGATCACAGCCTTGAATCGCAATTTGACTCACATTGACATCCCATTAACTGCTATTTCGGACCCTGGTGACCGGCTTTAGGCTTCACTTTGTGTTGCACAATTCAACTCTGAAAGAACTGAATGTGAAGTTCTTTTGTGCTTCACAATCAAACGCACATAATTGTGATTGTAGCAGTTAAATGAGAGGTTGAAACCAGCTCACAATTTTCAGAATGCGAGTCACATTAAGATTCACTCAGTAGCTCACATTTCGATAAAAACGATACTCTTTCTGAAGTGTGTTGTGAATCGCCTAGATGTCACTTCTGTTGTAAATGCGATGTATCTTATTAATTCACAGATATACTGTGCCACTTATTGGAGCACTCATAGAAACTTCAAATGATTTATTTCAAATATGTAATATAAATAAAAATAAACTCTGAGCAACAAAAGAAAATTCTGAAAGAACTATTCTCAAATCACAAAGAAACTTCTATTTTTTTTCTTTCCTAATCTTCCTCTGCTGGTCATGGCGGAGCAGATCTTTCGTCAGAATCTCAAACTCTCTGCAAGTCAATTCGAATATCTGACAAATTGAATCTGAAATCGAAAATTCAGTTTTAAATTGAATGATATGAAAAATGTATACACCAAATTCAATACATAAATTCTGTGATAATCCGTTGTAAATAATGATTATAAACATGTTGAAATCCATTAAAGGTAAATATTTCAATGTATGAGAAAGTGGAAGAAAACATGCACATATATGTTCACTCTTGAGCTACCGAGTTATTTCCACTGAAATTCAGGACACAAAAGACTTCTCAAGAAGCGGACTTGAGTGGTTTATCTATACATTCATGAATGAAACACTTGATTTGAAAAACACTTGCAAAAATGTTAATTTCCAATAAAATTGTAATAATGAAAAATAAACTAGATTCTTCAGGAAATAACATTAGATTTCAATATATTAGAATAGAATTCAATCATCAATCATCATCATCAAATATATAGATATGAAAATATTACTTGTACAATATTTCATCAGACTAGTCACAGAAAAGGTTGGTTGTTTATAATCTATATTCAATGTATAGATTCATATTCAATAAAAATTCATTAGCAAAGTAAAATGTATTTTTCTAAAAAGAGGTTTGATAAATCTATTTTAAACATATTGCATATTGCAGTTCTCGATATATCACAGCATCCTAATTTATTGTCAAAAACAAGGATCAAACTTGAATAATGTCTTGTAATCTTGTAACATATTATTTTTCGTAATGTGTGACTCATTTTCCCCAATATTAACTTGTTTGTGTGAAAGGAGTGTGAATATTAGGTTTCACTCAACTGAACCTCTTATATTAGGACTAATATTGTGCTTCCTCATGTCAATTTGCTTGACATTGACATAATTTCAGGAAACCAAGTCATACCAATTCAATAAGCTTTGTAAAAGTTTTCAATATAACTGTTTTGTTAATGAACAGCTTCAAGCATCAAAAAGTTCGTTGAAAGCCATCTAATCAGATGGCTTGATGACTTGCTTCCTGGATAACCACCTTCAAAATCGTCCAATTTCTAATCCTTTATTCAAATTTGAAAAATGTACTGAAAAATGATAAGTTCTTCATCTCTGAAAGATAGGATAAAGGAGAAAGGTTAATAGCCAACATTCATCGTTTAGTAAGAATTTCTATCGATTCATGTGAAAAACATGGTAATAATTAGGTACTTGGGTATATTTTTGTGGGGAGAATGAAGTTTGAGGAATTATTTTTTTTTTGCTTTTTTCTTTGAATCGAAAAATTGAAATTACTACTTCTATAAGATAAACAAATAACAAATACTCTCTGCTGATAGGTACGTGTTTATCATTCAAAGACGTTTTATTCATTCACAAAAAGGAAGGATGAGTCTATCTGAAACAGCTACTCCCCTTCCTATATATGGCAAGACGGGCACTGGATTACATAAAAATTACTTCATCTTGCTCAATTTGTATGTTAAGCATGTGAAAATTGAATCAAATAGATTGCATACAAAGGAAATACCTGCACAACGAAGCTAATTTGTAGAAAAAAATCTTCCTCTCCAGGAAAATATTTTTCTCCGATTGACAGCAAAAATTGATGTTGAAGACATATATCAATCAGCAAAGTATTACTTTTCCTGCCTAGGCAGCAAAGTAATACTTAGCTGATCGATATGTGTTTGGAGGAGTAGGAAAGTCGCTATCACTGTACATAATGTTGTCAAACTATAATTACAACAATGCCAACAAATTGCGATTCCTACAAATTTTGTTTTAATTTTTCACTAGAGGAAAAATAAAAAGATTGCGAGAATTGTAATAGTTTGCAAATACAATATCCTACATATATCTTCATAAGCCATCGGAGAAAAAATTATATGTTCAACTCGGCAGCGAAGTAGATTGACTGCCTAACTATCAGCCGCGGCAGTCAATCTACTACTTTGCTGCCTAATAAAACAAATAAATTATTCAAGCCCAGAATTGTTTGGTGTTTAATGAACGTGTTCCATAATTTATCCATTTTTCTCAAGAGATAATTCTCTCTGAGCAAAACAAGATTTTTTTTATCTGTACTATCTAATGAAATATTATCCTGATGAGTGAGATTTTTTCCACAAATAACTATATTTTTGCTTTATTGTGTAGATATTTCCTATGTATGCTATACATTTGATTCAATTTTCATAGCCTTGGTATACAAATTCAGCAAGAAACAGTTATTTCTATGTGATTCAGTGCCCGTCGTGGTGTATAGGTAAGGGAGTAGCTGTTTCAGATGAACTGTTTTTTCCTTTTTTGTGAATGAATCAAACGTCTCTGAATAATATACAGTGTTTGAATTTTTTTTTCATTTTACTTTTATCATAGAGGTTGTGAATTTTATTTTTTGAGTCGGAGAAGAAAGTCAACATGGAGAAAAATGAATACCTGGTTAAATTAAATAAGTAGTTGTTTGAATGAAATCATATCTTAATATATATAAATCTCGTGTCACAATGTTTGACCTCAATGGACTCCTAAACCACTCAACCGATTATAATAAAATTCGCACACCATGTGCAGTTCGATCCAACTTGAGAGATAGGATAGTTTAAATCTCAAATTATAGTCGCAATTTTGATTTATTGCTAATTATTTGTCTGTTATTATTTGACAGTCACAATTATCTGTTAACTCCAAATGATTCTAACAGATGTCGATACCTTTCGACTGGGTTGAGTAAGTAATCAATAGATGGCGCTGCTGAGCCCATCAGTTGGCAGAACAAATTGAATCAAGATGTCGATACCTTTCGACTGGGTTGTGTAAGTAATCAATAGATGGCGCTGCTGAGCCCATCAGTTGGCAGAACAAATTGAATCAAGAAATCCAGCTCAAAGAATCAGGACAGCAGAAGGTCATGCACAACCACAAATGGTTTAGATTTGGAAAATCCATGTTTTTCTCATGGGCAACTATATGTTGCGTGTTCACGTGTTGGGAAACCGTCGAATCTATTTGTGTTAGCTAAAGACAGGTTAACCAAAAACATTGTGCACCGATTGGTGTTAAATTAAATTGAAATTGATAGTATTTATAATTCAAAAAAATAGATATTAATGTTTAAAAGTTTAAGACTGTCTGCCTTGCCTACCTCATTCATGAGTTTAAGCGTCACATGTTATTTACTGTATTATACTGTAATATACTTATATTTGTTATAAAATTAAATGGAAATAATAAATCTGATAAATTTTTAACCTATTGATTTCTGCTTAATATCAAGTGTAAGAACATTTTAATTAATTGTGTTCAACGTACTTCCCCTTCAAATGAATTTGTGAATTTGTATACCAACATCAACATTTTCGCCTTTGTTCGTAAATAATTTCATTGTACTAAAGGGTTATAGTAGTAGAAAGTCAAATAAGGAGATCACCATATTTTTTTTACAAATACCATCTGTGTGAAAAAGCATAGTGGACTCCGTGACTGATGTTCTCTTATTGTTCCTCTTAAATTGTTTACTATAATGTAATATAACAAAAACAAAAAAACTTTAGCCACAGCAACGCGTGGCCGGGTCAGCTAGTATACCATGTAAACATTGTAGTATTTGGTAATCACCAATTTTATGATTATTATTCTTCAACCCCTTCCAGCTGCATATCATCGCCACGGAGTTGGTCATCAATTTCCCCATAGCTCTGCTATGAAGACTTTGACAGTTGATGCTCCAATGGTTAGAAAATACTTCGTCTGAAAAAATGTTTGGATGAATAATTATATATAAGTATTGTTCGAACTTCATATCTGAGGTGGAAGAATTTTTGTTTTTATATTTTTTCTGAGAAATGTAACTTCCAAAACTCCCACAAAAGTAAATATAGTGAAAGGTTACAATTTCCAGGAAAACTACAGAAATATAACAAATATAAGTTTAAATGCATGGTGTATAGAATCATATAAAACATTGTTGAAATGAAAGGTAACAAATTTCTGAGAACATTTTAAATTTCTTCTCCAAATTGAAGAGAAAAAAAGTTATTTATTATACAAGGGAATCGGTAGTATAATACACATTTTTCTTCTGTGGCGGGAAAAACGACGATTTGATATTGAAAAAAAACATAATTTCAACACAATAAAATTCGACTGTCGTACCGAATAGTTCAAGGAACATATCATTCATTTAATAATTGTACTTTTGTCATAAAGGAAATGTAACTTTTGTATAAGAAAATATTCTAAAATTAAATTCCTACCATTACTGTATATAATATATCCGGGAAAAGAGTAATTTCATAAAAAGTGACATTTTGTTACCTGTCATCAGAGATAAAATGTCAAACTTTTTTCCCGTTACAGAAAAAAGAATTTTATTCACAGACGACTATATATATACTTATGAAAAAGCAAAACTTTGAACTGATTTTAGGCATTCCAGATCACGTGATGTCTGGGTGGCAAACACCTAACCTAACCTAACCTAATGGTAAAATTGAGGTTATGTTGATACCAATTTAATTCAATATGATATATCTTATACTGAATCTTTTAGGATTGAATAAATGAGTTTTACAGTGATTATTGAAAAAATTGAAGTTTTGTATTTTGTGACTGACTATGAGAAATCTCAGGCGAAAGTTGACCACGCGATATGGATTCCTTTTTCCCTATAATTTTAATGTATTTATTGCCACTTACCTTTTGCATCAAAACTCAGATCAGCAATTCAAACCCACAACGACCTCAAATAATAGTATATAGTCACAAATATTTTTCAAAATATAACTTACTTCCAAGCAGTCCATGTGAAAATAGACTGATAAAACACAACACAATCTAAAGGGTAGGTAGAAACAAAAACGGGCGAAACGAATGGCAATGGCAGCAACCAGCAACAAGTAGGTAATGCGAATGCGACGAATGCGAGCGTGTGCAGGGTGCGCAGATGCATATTTTGAAAATAAATGAGCTTCGGTTGACATTCAACTCACTTTTCACTACTTTGTGAGTCCCAAATGTGAACCGTTTGGTGAATGGCATATACTGCCCTGAGACGAAAAAATGTGAATCAACGGAAAATCAATTTGTGATTCAGATTTGGACATCCTTGGTACATTGAATAGCATCACAGATCCACCTCTATTTGTGCATCGTTATAGCAAAAAAGTGATGATAGATAACTCGTTTGATCGAATTCCATTTCCCTTTACGGTAACAGAGATGTATAGATGTACCTCACATTCCAATAGATTAAGAGACAAGAAAGTGACATCGCATAGATGTTTGTGTTAACTGGATATATTGCGTATCAGTACTTACCCAGTACGAGATACGTCTGGTGATGGAGATACAAAATAGCGAGCTTAACTAAAACTCGTAAAACGTAGATTTTTTATATATTTTCTGCTTTTACAACGAGAAATGTGTTATTTGTCGGAAGAATTCTACATCACATTTAGAAGCTCCTCCGGTTGCATTGCCTACAGACAGAGTGAAAGATGCTGCAACTTTTGAAGTAACTGGGGTTGATCTGGCCGGGCCATTGCATATAAGAGACAGAAGCAAGGTTTGGTTTTGTATCTTCTCGTGTGCTGTGTATCGAGCTATTCATCTTGAAGTACTATCTTCCATGTCCACTAAAAGTTTCCTTCGAGCTTTACGAAGATTCATAGCTAGAAGAGGCAGACCTTGTGTGATGTACAGCGACAATGGACGATGTTTTGTGGGTGCTGAAAATGCATTCTCCAGACTGGATTGGAACAAATTAAACAGTTTCAGCACAGTAATGAGAATTTCCTGGAAATTCAATCCACCTTTTTCGGCCTGGTGGGGTGGATGGTGGGAGAGATTGATTGGACTGGTGAAGAATCTCCTGAGGAGAGTCCTTGGTAGAGCATGCCTCAGTTTTGAAGAAATCACTTCCATTTTGTGCTATTGTGAGTCCATAGTCAATTCACGCCCTTTAACTGTAATTTCCGAAGATTCGTCTGATCTCGCTGCCTTGACCCCCGCTATGTTTCTAAATGATATGAGGGAAATTGGGGTTCCTGATTTGGATAGAATTGAAGCAAGTGATTACAGAAGGAGGTATAAGTACAAACAGAAACTCAGAAATGATTTGAAACGAAGATTTCGGAACGAATATCTGGGTCAACTTCTACGAAAAACTAAATATAATCCAAGTCATATAAAAATTGGAGATACTGTGCTCGTTGGGAACGATTTCGAAAAAAGAATCGAATGGCCGCTTGCCAGAGTCACTGAAATATTTCCTGGTAAGGACGGACAAATAAGACTCGTGAAATTGAAAACGACAACCGGAAATATCTTGCGACCAATTCAAAGATTGTTTCCGTTAGAAGTTGACAGCCAGGAGGAAAATGACAGTTTGACAAAAAGGTATCTAGAGGGTGATTCAGAGATGAAAAAAGGAGAAAACAATGAAAATGAAGAGAAGAGAATGCAACCAGGATATACAAGGTGTGGAAGGAGAATCAAACCACCTGATAGATACTCAACTGGATATTGAGTCATGAATATTATTACTTGACTCAAGGTGGGAGAATGTCGAGTATCCGTTTTCGTCCATGTATTGATGTTTTCTCATTACTTTTAGTTGCTATTGATTTTATTGATATAGTCGAATGTTTATATAGAAAATCATTGACATTTCTCGTTGTAAAAGCAGAAAATATATGAAAAATCTACGTTTTACGAGTTTTAGTTAAGCTCACTATTTTGTATCTCCATCACCAGACGTATCTCGTACTGGGTAAGTACTGATACGCAATATTATATATATATATATATATATATATATATATATATATATATATATATATATATATATATATATATATATATATATATATATATATATATATATAAATATTCTCGTGAATAATATGCACATTGTATCAACGTCAAATGATACCTGATTTTTCAACGCTGATTTAGGATATAAAAAATATGTGAAATATGGACCAAAATCGGTCCAGTAGTTTTTGCGTGATGCGGAACAGACCATCAGACAACTACAGTTTTATATTGGTACGATAATTAATTGAAGAAAAAACTAAATCCGAACTTTCATTCGATGAAAAAGATTAGATAAAAATTACGTGTTTGCTGTCTTCTTGGAATTTCAAAAAACATCGCAAAACTGCCTGAGATATCACATGTTCGCTGGGTAGGTGCAAGTGCACACAACCTGATTTCAGTTTATGAAAATTGTTCTCACCTGAATTTCAAAGATTATAAGTCGATTACAATTCCGGCAAATACGACAATCATCAGCTGACGTTTCAATCCAAAATCATCAACATTATTAAATTATCCATTTGTTGATCTTCTCTCAAAAAATAAATTACAAGAGTAGCATTGAACGCGATTATTAAAAGGCATCATTATATACTTTGTAAACAATGCTTCTTTACCTTCAACTAACTACTCAGTAATGCCAAATAGTGGCTCGTTTTATAGTTATGGCTATCCATGATGAAAATATGTATCTCAGTTACAAAATTCATTGAAGAAGTGGAATTCGTACCACTCATGACGCTTTTCGGTACATATCTACTATTCAAAAACTTCACTTCGAATACCCGCGTAGTTTTTCACCCTCATAAAAAAAAAGTTAGAAACGTATAAAACGTGATCGTAACTTTTTGATGATGATCATGTTGAGCAATTAATGTGAGTCTTTCTCAAATAGTTTTGGCTCCAAAGCGGATTCATTGACTCAAATAGGCTATTTTGTGTGGCTGTTGTTGAAAACATGAAGTATAAAAAACAAGCATTTGAATAAAAATTTTACTGTATTGTAAAAAATTCGAAACTTTTAGAGAAACTTCTCTTGTCATAAGAAAAGAATCCCAATAGGTATTTCCTAATGAAAAATGCTCAGTCTCAATAAAGGGACCGTTGATGAAGATTGGCAATAAATCCTAAATTGTCGCTATTTTTGAACCACCCTGTATAATAGGTGGCTTCTTCTATCGCAACGACCGACTGACTGGCAGGCTATTCTACTTTCTCTAAACCAACAATGCTAATTTTTTGTTTCTAATCACCTGAAAAGTAATACTTTTGGATGAGTGAAATTGCTATGTTTTGTACTACAATATCTCAAAAAATTATCAAAATTGGCTTGAAGCCATTTTCCTATGTATTTGGTACGGGGTCCTTTGTTCTTCAGGTGTCTGGATGGCACTATATTCTTTTTTCAGATCGATATTTGCTAGTCGATCAAATTAACATTAGATCTAAAAAAGGTTCGGAATATTTGACAAATGTCAATTACGAAGATTGCCAACAAGAGTTATTTGCATTAAACAGGAATTTGCGTGTAAGTTTTGAGAACGGAAAAGTTTGAATTTCTGAAAAGTTAACGTAAGTATTTTCATATGTATTAGTTCTTATTATTTTTTTGATAGTTTTGATAGACCCTTCTACACTTGTACAGATTCCGATATTAATCCTAATTTTTTCAGATTGTGGTAGGTTACAAACCCAGAAAACTACGAAACAAATATTGATCCCCCTTGAAATAATGACGTTCAAACAGTTATTTGTACCCCCTTTTTTTTGACAGTTTGATTTGTCAATAACTATCGAATTAGTGTACTGGTAGATAAGACCTTTTTTTTCTACTCCCACTGGTGGCAGCCATTTATTAACAATACATGTGTATTGTGAGTGGGCCATTATGTAACAGCTGGCAGGATGGTGGGAGTAGAAAAAGTACAGTACGCGACTCGGGGATAAGGCCAATTACGGGCACTCGCCGATTTCCGCACTCATCTAAGGCCTCTTGATGCGTGATTGGCACCCAATCTTCTTGTTACGTGGATGATATGCAATTTTCAAATTTTTCTATGCTTCATTCCGAATCGAATGAGTCATAGATCATATTTTGAGGACCGCTATCAAAAGATATCTTGATATTCAACTTGTGAGCTAGACTATATGCCAAATACTAATTTGATACTTGAACAGCGAATATATATCCTGAATGAATTATTTTTCACTTCAATGAATGATTGAGAGATTCTATGATTTCAATGTACAACTGGGTGCTTTTGTTTTATTTTTATAACTGAGTGGTGAAAATTAATCCATTTCATGAATGATCATGGAGAGTAAGACGGTTTGACATTTTCATCACTTTTGAAAAATGCCACTTGATATGTTAAAATTAGAAAGAGTGGGTATCTGTTTAGTAGAGAAGGCTTTTGAGGGTCTCCAACTGAATACAACCAATCACTTAATTTTTTGAAAGATATTTTCTTCAGTTCATTGAACACTACAGTGTAAAAGAATTACATGCAATGAGTATTATCACACCCGAATTATTTTGAAGATTATTATTTGGTTCAATTATCAGATACTGACTAGCTTTGGAGCGGGTCATGAAATAATGTCGTTTTCTTTTTCAGATGTTCACTTCAGGTAAAACGTCAAATCAAGTTTTGAAAACTATAGGAGCACCAAGGGTGGTAGCAAGTAAGTTTTTTCTGGTATTTTCACCCAATATAGAGATGAATGAATATGTACTTTGAGTTTTGAATTGTTTGTGAAATAACACGTGCAGAATGAGATGAAGTTAATATAATAACACTTCTAGAAAAATCAATCGTCTAGCAAATCATTCCAGTGCCAATCTTTATAAGTCTTCAAAAAAAACCTTTTTGGCAAACGAATGAATTGTAAAAAAAGATGAGTTATGAATTACGGATTACCCTTCTCCACAGAATGTTTGTTTTGCAGAAAGCTGCTGTACGAAGCTTAGTCAGAAAAAATGATGCACACTCTGAACTTATTTTTTGGTATCTTGTCTTTTTTTTTCTCATAAATAGTCTTATAATTTTGCATAATGGGCATGTACCACCTTTGAAGAGATTAGAAAAAAGCAAATCGATTGGCATATCTCAGTTTGATTCATTCTCCAAGGTAATACAAAAACCTTTCAAGAATGAAGTGAAAAAATTCTCATTGACGTGAGCCTCTATGACTTCAAAAATCTGAGTCAGTTGATATACGGTTCACTAGACGGTTAGAGAGCAAATCCTATCTATTCATTGTTCAATATTTTATTTTCGACTATATTTATCTGTTTACTCGAACATAACTTCGCTGAAATTTTTGAAGGTTATGGCTGTCGAGTGAGCAGGGCATTCAATTAATTGACCGAGCTTTTAATGCAGAATCCGCCCCTAATTTCGAAAGAAATGCGATTAGGTTATTGAGAGCGCACCCGGATCGTTTCGGGCGTCAACTCGAATGTTGCTGTGAAGAAAAGGTCGTGACACCATCTGACCTCGGACAACGAGAATTACATCACAATCAAATCTGTTAATTGAATTCCGTTCGGAATAGAAATTGGAACTCTAGAAAGCAAATATCCTTAATAATTATCTATAATTGGAAGGAGATGCCATGAAGCCATCTCAAGTTCAGTTCTGGTTTTCCCCGACATGCAGCTATCAATAATATAATTAAACGGTCCTTGTCAACTGCTAATATTCCCTTTGTCTTGGAACCGTCTAGTGTTCGTAAGGGTGATGGAAATATGGGATTTCACTTTTGTAGATAAAGTGGCTCAATCTTATTTTCAGTCAACGTCCTGCAATGTGACTGGTGCAGCGAATAGTGCTGAAATTGCTGGATTGCGAAAATATTCTAAACTGAAAGATCAATACATTTTTCATGCTGTAGGCATTGAATCATTTGGTGTTTGGGCAGTTACGCATCTGATTTGATAGAAAAAATCGGTGAGAATGTTCTACTTCTACTGGCGAACCTAGGGCAAGGCCATTCCTGATTCAACAAATCAGCATTGTGATCCAGAGGAGAAATTCTGCATCGGTCCTTGTTACTATTGCAAGTTAGCATCGTTTTGAATACATTTTCTTCTTTCTGCCCACAAAAGTCTGCAGAAGTCAACCACAACAAGCTAGTCCAACTGAGATTTCAAAATATCAGATGATTAATTCCAGTGTATTCTAAGAAGAGAGATAAGACGCATTTTCGTCGCTATCGATTGTTTCTGATTCCACAAAATCACCAATATCGCCACCGACTCACTATCTAACACTATAAATTTTACTTCTCATTGCACCGATTCAGTGACTGTGATAACCACTATAGTAAAAAAATAAAGTAGGGCCAAAAGTACCAGTAACACCTACAATACCATCACTCAGATCATCTACTTGGAAGAAGAAGGACTTTTGTATTTCGTGCAGAAAAATATGCATTGAAATTGTTGCAGAGCGCTTTCGACTAAAAAGTCATCATCAGTGTCCACGACCATAAAAATACATATGTTTCTGAAGGACACAGAATTGTTCAGAAAATTGTGGAAATATTACAATGTTGACATATTTAATCCCGAACAATTTTCTGAACTATTCTGTGTTCTTCAGAAACATGCATTTTTATAGTTATGGCTCTTGTACACCTGACTAGTTTGCACTGATGATGACTTTTTAGTAAAAAGCGCTCTGCTACAATTTTGATAAATATTTTTCTGTGAGAAATACAAAAGTCCTCCTTTTTCCAAGTATTTTGGTACGTGCACACAGCATGACAATTTTAAATATCATGCACTGTCAGTACTCGTCTCAATGGATTGAAGCATATTGGTAACACGTGTTTTATGAAAGGTGTCATCCACTGTCTGTCCAACACTGGGTTTTTATTGAAGTACCTAACGAAAGATGCCTACACAAATGATATGAATACTAGTATTTCTAGTTTGAAGAGCTCTCTCATCGAAGAATTTGCTCAAGTGATTAAAGAGTTGTGGTCCGGGGTTTTCATTAGAAAAGTGGTTGATAAATTCTTTCCGAAAAGTCAAATTCATATTTTCGCCCCTAGATTTGTTGGGTTTGCACAACATGATGCCGATGAGTTCTTGAGATATCTTTTGGAGGCTCTGCACGACGATGTAAACCTTGTTACCATGAAAATTCTACCTACTGTCCCGGAGTATGATGAGAAATCAAGTGACTACGAGAAAGCCTAAGAGTGTTGGTTGAATTACTTGAGAACGAACAATTCCAATATAGTTGACACGTTTGTCGGTCTTTAAAAAATCAACATTAAAGTGCAAATATTGCGGTCACAATTCCGTGATTTTTGAACCATTTTGAGACCTTTCTCTGCATATTCCACAAATAATTGGTCATATCAGACTTTTTCAATGCCTAGATTATTCCACAAGAGAAGAAATTATGGATGGAGTGGATGAACCAACTTGTTCTAGATGTGGAGAGGGAAGGAATTGCACAAAAATTCATTCTTTCCATAAGTTTCCCAAAATATCTTTTATTCATCTCAAACGATTCTCTTCAACTGAAAGGATTACAGAGAAACTGATTCAGCGTATCACTAATTTCTTCTAAATCCGCATTGAGTAGAAAGGCTTATGTCCTATTTTACTTACGTGAAGACACTTAGTTCCTTTCTTTTATATATACATTTTCAATATAAATTGAAGCGATTCCCGAGTGAAACTTCCATTGAAATTATGATTTTTTGTTAGTCATCATCTCTCAGACAGAATCAGCCATTTGTCATCTTCCCGAAAATAGAGTTGAAGAAACCGGCAAGATATAAAGTTTATTTGACATCATTTACAATAATGTATTTTTTGGGGCAGATAGAAGTGAGGTAGAATTTGTCAAACTGATACATATAAGTATACATATATGAAAGAATATGCATGATCATGTAAACACATTCCCAGGTGTTTGCCTGGGCATTGGAGGAAAATTTAAATCCGATTCAGGAATGGTGTTTCAAGAAACTCATTAATACGATTAAAACTGTGGCGTATGAGAAATTGCCTGAGCTTATTCTTGAAAGATTTCTGGTGAAGATTTCTCATTTTATCTGCTGGATAATTATACAGAGTCAGAGTATATCAACATATTGAATGGTTTCGAAAGGGTTCATATAAAAGTTGAGATCATCTAGAGTAAATAAAGAATGGAAGCAGGCAGATCTTTGTGGGACCCCGTGATTCGATGTGAGTAGAGAAGATGAGCGAGTATCATCATGGGAAATTGTTTTCGCTCGACTAATCACAACTTGAACTGCTCTAGAGCGTAACCTTTCACACCATAGCATTCCATTTTTTCCATAAGAATAGGATGAGAAACACAGTTGAAGGCCTTGTCATTAGAATGCACATGCAAGTATGGATACATACAAGGAAGTTTCTGTTACATCGTCTAATTACCCAAATAACTATTTCACATTCTCGATATACAGTGTGGTCCAACGAAAACTTAGCACCTCGAATTTCCGGCTTTGAAATGAAAATGTGGAAAATCGCTGGGACCTGTCGATTTCTGATTCGAGGGGGAACAACTTTTCCGCTCTTGTCATCCCCGTAACTTCAACTTAATTTTGAATTGGCGTAAGGGGTGTTGCGATACCTCATCATGAAGATCTTATTGAGTCCTATCTTATCCTGAAATTGCACTTCACAAGTTCCATCGATAACGAAATGACAGGTAAAATAGTTCATGCAGTAATATAAGTTTTGCTGAGAACGTTCACGTTCCAATCCAGGCTTGAGGAAAATTGTCATCTAAGAACTGACGCACAAATTGAACGAAATGAGGTAGTGCGCTATCTTGTTGGAACATGATCGTTTGATGCTCTTCGTCATTCTCTAATACTTGCACGAGGGCTGGATAAATAGCGTTAATTCTGATAGATCTTAATGAATTTGGCCAGTGAGAATACCACCGGGTATTATAAAAGGGGCCGATGTCTGTTGTTATGCCTGTTTACACTGTCGTTAAGTTGAAATGAACACTCGCCCGAAAAAAAAAAAAAAAAGATATCGAACATGTAGTTTTGATTACCGTTAATCATTTCACTGACCATTTCACAGAACTGGAGTCCGTGATCGGGATCATCCTCATTTAGTTCTTGCACCAATCGTATCTTACGGTCGTTACGGTCCGATCACATCCTCAAAACCAGATCCTTGTCCTGAACTAGGGTTTCGTTGACGGGGTCTGACGTACTTTCGTACGTCCCGAGGTTCGTACCTCGCGTACTTGTTCTTACTTTATCGGGCGAACCCTTCTATCAAGGGCCCGGCATTCACCGCAGCCTCTCGGGGTTCCCCTGACCTCCACGAGTCCTTTCCAGGTACTCCAGGCACCTGAGGTTGCGAGCGAACCCGCGAGTAAGTTGTCACCAGGTCTCCTACCTCCTGGAAACTACCCACACGCATTCCACATCCCGGCCACTCTTCCGTATCCTCGTCATCACCTCGGTACCTAATTCGTGGCTCTTACCCATGTACCATAGACGCGGTGCGTCTCGGTGTTCCGAGCTCGACACCACCCGCTACACTAAGTGAACCTTATGCTCGCTCGAGCATAAGGCCCATCCAAAGACAAACGCATTGCCCTCAGCCGCACGACCGAAGTGTTACCTCCAGATTCCGACATCTCATCATGGGGATACGAGGTGGGCTGAAGGCCCCTATTGGAGCAATGCTCCTGACTTTTGGTGGAGTGAAGCTTCCTAGGTAGTGTCTCAGCCCGTAGTCTACCGTCACGGACATCTTCTGCCAAATACGACGTTGCCGTATTCTCTACCTCCCGTCCGTCTATATTAATGGCCCTATCTGAATTCAATTCTAAGAGGTCTGTGCCATCTAATATTTTTCTTATTATTGGTGAGCTATGCCATGTCTTCACTTCTATCCCTAGGGTTCCTCTGGCTTGCTACGAGAAGTCGGCGTCAACCGACCGAAAAGACGCGAGATTTTTTCCCTGGAAACCGTCCGTTACGATTCCTTTCTCCGCGATTTCCCCGTTACGATGCAACGGAATACTCAGTCAAAAGCCAAAAGCCCGTTGGAAAATGTTTCGAGGCTACGTTTTGCCTCTGGGAGGGGGTTCTCCGAATGGAGACATTTCTGTTCTCTCTGCCTTACTTCGCGTGAAATAAGACATGCCTAACTGGCTCGCGATTCATTTCACCCTATCCAAGAACCGACCACACTCACACTGCCATACGATAATGAACACGGAACCTAATCGATAGCTCGTTCCTAGGATACAAAAAACGGCTGCAGGAGGGAGTTGGAGGGATTTGACGACAAGGCACGGCAGGCCTAGTGCTCGAGAAACACAAAAAGTGCCCCCTAATGGTGTCCTGCCGGCTCCGGATCAACGTCTACCGATTTCAATATGTTAACAACGCAAGGTTTCAGAAAGAAACTGGGCAACTGGGTAACTATGGCAACTGTGTGATTTAGTACTGACCGCTCTTCAACGCGGATTTTTTCGACTGATGAGTGGCACTGTGGACTGGTTCACGACGTTGGCCCGACTCCGAAGACGACTTTTGTACCCACGTGCACTCTTCTTTTTTCGCCATTCCCAGTGATAAGCTGGCTAATGAGCTCTTTGGTATCCTACAGTTCTTCTTTCTTCACCTGAAAGAGAACTGTGATGTCTAAGTATTACTCTCAGATCACCACGTGGTCGACGCTGCTACTTTGCTCAGGAACTCACGACACGGCATCGAATCTGCAACAAAGAGAATTTGGTCAGATTTCGTCCGTATTTTATATCTGCGGTACATCCAGCCCATGCCCAATGCTGCTCGCTCATTGATCAGCCGCTAGATATAATCGGATTTGGCCCAAATTCGCTACAAAACTCGCGCGACTTGACGCTAGGACGCTTCGAGTTAGTAATGTTAAGCCTAGTATCGACAGTGCGAGGCAGCTCGCTGCGAATGCCTCGTGGCGAATGCTCGCCTTTGCCTCGGACTGTGGATACCGGGGTTGCTCGCCTCACATTGCGCGACGCGAACGCCTCATAGCGAGCAACCCCGGTATCCACAGTCCGAGGCAAAGCCAAGCATTCGCCACGAGGCATTCGCAGCGAGCTGCCTCGCACTGTCGATGCCGATACTAGGCTTTAGTATCGCCACTAACACCGAACGAATAGCACGTACCACACGCCTGTCTGAAACTATTCACAAATTATGCAAAATAAACTGAATATCATGTCAATGGAGGAACTACTCGCTATAATAATGAAATGAGAGAATATTCTGCACACATTCAATAGACATTTCCGCTGTTTCAACATGAAATAAATTAATACAAGTGAGATAAAATAAAAATGATTTCATCTCGAACTCAACATAGACTCGACGTTACTCACTGCTTGAATATTACGGCCCACACTGGTTCAGATGAAAATTTGTGGTGGCAAAATTCAAAAATGTAGGCACTTACATGCGGATATTGGAAATTGTTGTATAGAGTCTAGAACCTACGTACACTGAATATTACTGCTTTTTGCAACCCCGCCGCTGCTGCAGTAATTCGATAACACGCCCCTCCCCGCGTAGTACATTGTAATGTTTTCCATGTGATTTTTCAAAGGCGTCGTGTTCGACGTAGTGTTTACCAAATATAGTGATACATAAACTTGTCTTTTCCCTATCGTTTGGTTGATTATTGGAAAACGCATATTAAGTAGGTGCTTTTTTTCATTAATTTTGCATTATGTTTTAGTCTGGCACTTTTACATGCCAAGGTGGCCCAAGAAAATTTTCGCGGGATTTCATTTACTTGAATGCAAGGTTTCACACGATCCATGAATGGTCCACCCTTGGTCGTTATTTCTGTTCATGTGATCATCACGAAGGGACAAAATTTACATTAATGAAAAATTCGACTCTTAAATACCTCTTGAGGACTTTTATGGGGCATTTTTCGAATTTATATCTGTTGCATCTGAATCGATTTCAAGGGGGAGAGAGGAAACAAAAAATCTCACACGATCTCGATAGAAATAGACGATGACTCCGGTAGTGCAGACGAAGATGAAAAAGGTGTGAAAATTCAATTAAGAAGATCAAAATACATTAGTTTCGACACCCTACCCGAAAATTTAAAAAAGTTCCCCTATTGCCCCCCGCCCTAGGAAGATAATATTGACCGGGGGAGCGTAATATCTTCAAAAAAGTCACTCATTTTCATTATAACCGTCCTGTCCGCTTCAGGAATCTTTGTATTTACAATCAATTAAATTAGCGAATTCATTCTCTACTGATTTCCAACGCCAGTTTCCTTTTAAACAACCATCGAAATTATTTCTTGTTGAAAATGACTTGAATAAACTATTATACAGAGTGTATGATAGCTAAAAAACATATTACGATAATTATCCTTACAGTAAGATTAAATCTAATTTAATCTAGTGTGACACTGAATTACTCGAACAGACCGTGCCTAGAAGTAATCCAGCGACGGGTTTCGAGCTTTTGATTAGATTTTGAGGGCATAAAAAGCTTATACTTCATGCGATATCACAGAAAGTTGAGCAGTGGAAAGCGCTTTCCGTGACATCCTAATACTTTCAAATTTCAAAGAAGATGAGTCAAATTTGAATTGATTGGTAATGAACAGAAATACTAAAGGAAACAATTGCAATAAAATGGAAATTTCAACACGTGAATTTATATAGTCGTTATATATATATATATATATATATATATATATATATATATATATATATATTCTGTTCAAGCTTTCGAGTCTTTATTGGCTCTTCATCAGGAACTCTACAATGAATTAGGAAAATTGTGAGAATAGAAAAGTTCTTTAACATGTGCTTACTTACGAATGTGAGGTTAATAATCCTTTTTTAATGAAAACATGAAGGACAACATATCACAAACACATCGACCTAATGGTACAAATATAATATAAAACTTTAATTAAAAGATATGATCAATCATACATGTAAAAGAATTGAAAATTGGAAGAAGTTGTTTCTCCTAACAGGCATTGGAAACCATATTTGTAATTTTAACGGAAATGATGTGAAAAGAAGGGAATGAAGTTGACAAGTGACGAATGATTACAGTTTCCTGTGACCTTGTTGCCAACACACAATGAAACAAGGTCACAGGAAACTGTAATCATTCGTCACTTGTCAACTTCATTCCCTTCTTTTCACATCATTTCCGTTAAAATTACAAATATGGTTTCCAATGCCTGTTAGGAGAAACAACTTCTCCCAATTTTCAATTCTTTTACATGTATGATTGATCATATCTTTTAATTAAAGTTTTATATTATATTTGTACCATTAGATTGATGTGTTTGTGATATGTTGTCCTTCATGTTTTCATTAAAAAAGGATTATTAACCTCACATTCGTAAGTAAGCACATGTTAAAAAACTTTTCTATTCTCACAATTTTCCTAATTCATTGTAGAGTTCCTGATGAAGAGCCAATAAAGACTCGAAAGCTTGAACAGAATAAAGAGTTCACTTTTTCCAATTCCTTGTTGACTGCACACCCGAATATTTAAAGGATTCTTCTTTAACTTAGACAGTCGTCTAACCTTCTCACATTATATATATATATATAGTTCACTGATTGATTTTCAATGATAGTATCAAATCGTTTTTCCTTATGAAATCTGAGTTGATTTGCCAATAGTGCGAGAAACATTGGGAAAATGGAAATGTCAAACAAGTGACGGCATATAGTCGCTGTATTCACAACATTCGTTTCCAATGATAGTTTGAAAAAAGAGAGAATTGAGCTGATGAAAAAAGAGACAGTTGAAATTTAAAGAAAATAGAAATGGCATATAGTCGCTGTAATCACACCATTGGTTTCCGATGATAGATTTTAATAAAAGTGAGGTGATATTTCAATAGTGCGAGCAATGGTAAAATGGAAATTTCAAATGAATGATCGCATATAGCCGTTGTATTTACAACATTGATATCCAACGATACTTCAGAAAAAAAGGGAAGTTGTGGTAATTTCTCCATAGTGCAAATAATACCTATTGGAAAAAATGGAAATATTAAACGAATTACTTCATATAGTCGCTGTATTCATGAAAGCCAAATTGCAGACTCTTCAGCGTCATTTCATTGTTTTTCGAGAATTATCCGCCCTGTATCGTGAGATGGAATGAAAGTATTGATTGGAATAGGCAAAATGTAGGTACAAAACATGAATAAATATGGAAACTGTATTTGTTCACAGTAAGAGAGCTGGCCAGTGGCAGGAGGGGCACCTGCTGAATGGCGTTTTGAGGGCACCGATGAAGGCAAGGGCTCTGTGATTCTGGAGGTAGCGCTTCGTATATGGGCAACACGCTTCGTATATATAGGACTTTGAATTTAGTTTCATTCGGATAATTTATCGTGCAGCAATATTCACCGTGTTATCAGTAGAAAGATAAGCGTTCGGGCCATCAATACAAACGTATATGAAAACAACAATAACATGAAAGTTATAGTTAGAACACAAAGAGCCACCTATGAGCCACTAGCTTGATAATTTTCTGCTTGGAGCAGGACACTGTACATGAGCGCAATGATACAAATGGCTGTATAATAGAGGTATACAGGTTATGTAACATTGAAGAAAACAACGTGATAATGGAGGATATACAAGGTTTGTGGTATTGAGGAATGAAACAAAACGTCAATACAAACGAAAATTACCATCAACTTCAGAACTGTCAAATGTCAATGGGGATATACAGGGTGTGCAACAATAAAGAAAAAAAACATGTTTGCTATAGGGATACACAGGGTGTGCAGCATTAAATAAAATGGCTGCCAACTTCAAAGAAAAAAACAGGGCTGCCATTGGGGATATGCAGCATTAAGTGGTTGTGAATTATACAGGGCAAGCAGCCGTGAAGTATAAAGGGTATGCAGCATTGAGCAGCCCATAAGTAGACAGGGTGTGTAGCCATGAAGTATTCAGGGTATGCAGCCCATGAAGTATACAGGTTGAGCAACATGGAAGAAACATGACGTTGTTATAGGTGCGTCTCAAGAATTTGTTTCGTTGCGTTGACAGACGTAGCTCTCAAATTTTTACGTGCGATACCCATACCTTTTATGCAACTGTCATTTATCATATTACACCACGCTAACTTCAGACCGTTATATCTCCAAGAAAGAAGCGAGTCACTGTTCGAAATGGAATCTGAGAGTACAGAAATTGAAAATATTGTCGTTGTAGGTGAATTCAAAGAAAATATTGCAAAAATTGAACATTTCAGCGTTCACCGGATGAATATATATATATAGAATAACGATTTAGTGACTGGTTCGAGTATAGGTCTTGCTGTAGTGAGGTTGCAGTCAAAAAAGGGGGCTAAATTTACAAAGAAAACTCTTTGTTATACGTCGAGCTTTCGGTAATGTTCATTACCTTCTTCGGGACAACTATAAAATGGTTGATTACAATATATATAAGTTATTTTATAAATGGAGTACTTACTAACGTGAGATTGAAATGAAATTGGATCAGAACAAACAGAAAATACATGAATGAAATGAAATGACAATGACAATGACAAGTTTACTCAATCAAGGTGGAAAATTTTGGTTAACGGGTGTTGTAGTTTTTTCGTTGAAAAGTAATAAATAAGTATATATCTGACTGAGGTTGTTCAAGTCGGTTCGTTTATTCATAGAATTTCGTTCTTTATGAATATGAACCATTTCTAGAAATAAATATATATTGTAATCAACCATTTTATAGTTGTCCCGAAGAAGGTAATAAACATTATATATATATATATATATACAGTGTGACCCATTTTTAATGGAAACACCCCCCTAAAATTTGAGGTTGTGAACCGATTTTAATAATTTTTTTTTTGAAATGTCAACTACTAAAAGGTCTACCTTGGGACAAAATTTGAAATGTTTATTCCAATTTTCAGGGCATACTACGATATTTTTTCTTAGTCGAAAATCGGTATTTTTTATTGGCGATTTTTTTATTGAAAAAATCACTACGCCACTGGATTCACAGTGCCTCTAAACAGGTGTGACCAAAATTTCATGAAAAAATATTCATCATTAACAAAGTTATGACAACTCAAAAATTCGAAAACTCACACAGCTAACAGTCACAAAAAACACCCTATGAGAATATTTTTTTTATGATTTCAACAATAAAGTGCCGCCAGATGAAAAAAAAACAAATAACGTAAATATTTTTAATGAAAATAACGGGATTACATTCAAGTTTTCACGCAAATTAACTAAAACTAAGACCCAATAGATTTTTCAATTTAAATCTTAGTTGCCATGGAAATGATATTACAGTTTGACACTTGTGAAAGATTTAAGTGTACTATTGTCAACAATATTCACCTTACAGTTCTTCGAATTATTTTATGTCATGGCTGCAAGATTGAGAGTAGGAGAGAAAATTGAAATTGTACGCCTTTCGGGAGATGACGTTAGAAGTGCTAGAGAGGTTTGTCGAGTATTTAATGAGAGACATCCAGATCGTCCTCGTATTAGCTGCGGTACGGTAAATAAAATAAATAAAATATTTAATGAAACTGGTGCAGTATCAAAAATGATGTTAAAAGGTAATCCTGTACAAAGACGAAACAGGAATGACAGGAATGATCAAATCATTTTAGATTATTTCGGAAATAATCCTAATGCCAGTATAAGGAATGCCACTTTAGATTTGAATATTCCACGAGAAACTATTCGGAGATGTCTCAAGGCGAAGAATATTAAACCTTTCAAGCCAAAATTTTTACACACACTGCAAGAAGGCGACGAAGCAAGACGTCTGGAATATTGTTTATGGGCCCAAGGGGAATATTTAAACAATAGAAATTTCCTACAAAATATTTTATATACCGACGAAGCCACTTTCACTACAAATGGAGTAGTGTCATCACAGAAATGTCGCAATTGGGCAGCGGATAATCCTAACTGGGTAATAAATTGTAAAAGCCAGTATTCCCAAAAAGTCAACGTCTGGTGTGGGACATTGAACAAACGAATTATTGGTCCTTTCTTTTTTCAGGAAAACATTAATGCGCAGAGGTTTCTAGAATTTTTAAACACAGAGTTGTGGGATGCTATTCACGAGCTGCCAATCAATGAACGATCAAATTTAATTTTCCAGTTAGATGGGTGTTCAGTTCATTATGCCAGAGCTGTGAGGCAATGGCTTAACGAACATTTTCCAAACCGATGGATAGGCCGTGGTAGTCCGTTTATAGAGTGGCCACCCAGATCTCCAGACCTCACAGTTTTGGACTTTTTTCTCTGGGGACTTCTCACACAAAAGGTTTACAAAAACCGCTCAAGAGATAGAAATGAACTTTGTGCAAGAATTCGACAGGTATGTGCAGATATAACCCCTCAAGAACTAAGGAACGTAATCAGAAACATTCGTAAGCGCTACGACAAATGTATCGAACTACGTGGTGGATTAGTAGAGGCTACTAGAATATGAGTTAGAATTAATTGTTGCACTGAATCGAAACATTTCAATAATTAGTTATCATAGTTACGTTTATTAAAATTGTTTTGTTTCATTGTTAGTTGAATTGTGTGAATGTAATTTCGTTACTTTCATTAAAAAAAATTACGCAATTGGTTTTTTTTTCATCTGGTGGCACTTTATTGTTGAAATCAAAAAAAAAATAGGGTGTTTTTTGTGACTGTTAGCTGTGTGAGTTTTCGAATTTTTGAGTTGTCATAACTTTGTTAATAATGAATATTTTTTCATGAAATTTTGGTCACACCTGTTTAGAGGCACTGTGAATCCAGTGGCGTAGTGATTTTTTCAATAAAAAATCGCTAATAAAAAATACCGATTTTCGACTAAGAAAAAATATCGTAGTATGCCCTGAAAATTGGAATAAACATTTCAAATTTTGTCCCAAGGTAGACCTTTTAGTAGTTGACATTTCAAAAAAAAAATTATTAAAATCGGTTCACAACTTCAAATTTTAGGGGGGTGTTTCCATTAAAAATGGGTCACACTGTATATATATATATATATATTGTTTTGAAAAAATGTTTTAAAATTGTTCGTTCCGTTAACCAGCTGACGAACGTCAACCATCAGAAGTCTAAACTTGTGCGAGCAATGGATCAACGAGGCCTTACCTCTCAACGTGCCTTCTGCTTGATAGTCAGATATGCTAACCACTACACTACCGAGACCACCAAATATATATATATCAACTCTACGTTATTGGGAAAATTCAATATTCATGAAATATCATTCAACTCGATTTGAATAGATCACAATTCAGTCTGAAAACATGCAAAAGTCAGAATAAAGCAGGTGCAGACGAAAGCAAATGCTCCAGTCAAATTCATAGGAGATATATTGAAAGCCATGTTTTCAAATTATTCAATAAAGTCCACGTTGAATAATTCATGATGTACATGTACAAAAATTTTGTGTGAATAGGTGCAATAACCAAAAGCATACGTGCAAACCATATGAACATAAGGTCGAATGAATCCAAAAGTTTGGCGATTACGATAGTTGAACGAAACACTCAACGAACTTATCAAAATCGAGGCTACGTCAGAAGAGATAAAAAATATGGAAACAGTCCAGACGATGTAAAAGTCTACTCGAATACACGAAGGAGCATATGGAAAATAAATTATGACTGAATGCTATATTAGTTCAGTTGGATACATAAAAATCAAGTCTGAATTCCAACAAGCTGAACGTTTACAAGGCATGAACAACACTACATTCATTCCATTTTCCAAACAAATTTCACAAGTAATCTTGTGAACTATTTGTGGAATTTTTGAGCTTGAAAGTTGGATTTTTGAGTTTCCAAAATTCGCATTTTTTATGATAAATGTGATTCCAAACTTCATCTTCGGGTATCCAATCTTTCACTTCCAGGCCGCACTAAAAGCACTTGACTCGATCACTTCTGTCGGTTTGAAAAACTCTACGTCATTAGGAAAATTCAGTACTCATATGACATATCTAAGAACATGACTTCAACCGAAAAGATATATCCTAGTACACAACAGGAACAGTATGATATCATCCAACCTGATTTGAATGACGTAGAGTTTTTTTATATCGGTGGTTGCTTGAAGTATGCAGCCGGCACCGAATTCACTATGTGAATTTTGCAAAATAGTGGGAAAAAACCCTCAAAAATGTTCATTGGACTCGATTGATCAACTGATGCTTGCACAATTTGGATGTGTCGTCCATGCCGTGTGAGCATTTAGCGTGCTGTCCCGATTGCACTGTCCGATATATAGAACATCCGTAGCATATTTTTTGAGAATTTTTGTATTATAACTCCATCACTGTTTGTTTATATCATTCAAATATTCTCCTTGAATTTCCCAAACAGAATTCTAGCCTCCTTTCTCCATCTCCCGTTTCCAGAGTGTGTACAATTTTTGTCTTGAATGGTTTTATTTTATTTCTTACAAGACATCTCCTGTTTCGTTAAAAACACAATTTGAGCGCGAATACCACTATACCTACGTAACGTTACCAAGTCTCCGCACCGTCATCGAACCGAAAATACCACCTACGGTTCACCGTACTGCTTCTCACTGGAAGTTGATCAGGATGTCTGTTAAGTATTGAATTCTCTGGCAGCTCCTCTTGCCGAAAGAGCATTATCTCCGACAAGGCGCATAAGTTCAATTTCATCTCGCACACTTAACTCCCTCATGATAAATCACTAATTCCTACCACTTCAAGATATTTTTCTACAAATCGGTCAAATGTCATGTTCCGATATTCCTGAATAGTACTGTCCAGTTAATTCAGTCGTTCCGATTTTACTGACATTCACTGGCAATTATTTCGCGCCAATTTTCTAGGTACCCTGTTGGAGACTAAAAAGTAACTGGTGCTACTGCTGCAGAAGTGGTCCTGTAGTCTCAGTATTCCCTAAATTGAGTTAGGTTAGGTTGTATTCGAATAAACGTCAACGGATAACAGATTGGATTTGTTGTCAGATCAGTACAATTGCAAAATTATCAAAAAGGTTCCGAGTTACACTGGAAGATATTTGCGTAGAAGTTAATGCCGAATTGAAATGAATCCAGCAGATCAATAAAATCTGCATTCTTCGAGATTGCAAGCCTTACTCTATTACTCACTAACCTGAAATGTTGTTTGAAAATCTTAGGGGTGTAAAAACGTACCACATTTTGAATGTAGTAGAATGTATTCTTGAAATTTTTTCTATGGCACCTCTTATTTTGTTGAGGATTATAATATCAGTCTTTATCTTCTCTGAAGACTCATTATCAGAGCTTGAGCTCTCTGAATTTTTTATTTCCGTATAGCTATTAGGCATTCCAGATCAGGTTATGTCTGGGGGGCAAATACCAGTTTCAACCAATCACACGCTTATAAAAGAGGAAACAAACGATAGTTTCTGGGGGGCAGATGGCGCCGTATTGGTTCATTTCGGTTCATTTGACATTTTTTACAAGTATCTGGAATGCCTAATTGCTTATTATTTCTTCCAATATTCATTTCATTTTGAAATGAGCTAAGGTACGTCACACGAGTCACCGCTGACAGCTCCTTTGATGGATGTCCGATGGCGATCCGTTCCGATATCATCAGCAGTAGATTACTATCACTGCAAAAAGCGTTCCGAAAGCCCTTACTGTGGCCAGTAATACCAGCAATATCGGAACATGACAATAATCTGACGTTACTGTTTCAATACAGTTTTTGGTAAAGTTTCAGAATGCTGGATTG
The DNA here is from genome assembly GCA_032362365.1 of Zygogramma bicolorata. Taxonomy (NCBI): domain Eukaryota; kingdom Metazoa; phylum Arthropoda; class Insecta; order Coleoptera; family Chrysomelidae; genus Zygogramma; species Zygogramma bicolorata. Next base: position 33,423 of record JAVJAQ010000285.1, read on the forward strand.
CCTCGGATTTCGATCAAATTGTTAGGGGAGCTTCAGAATATCTAAAAATGAATGAAAAGAACAAAAATTCGACGCGGAAACCACAGCAAGTTCCTTTTCAAAAGGAAAAAAGGGTGAAATTTTAGGTTATGTAACGAAAAAATCACTTTTGATTTGTCACTTTACTTACCATTTTCTGCAAGAAAACATATATAACTATATTTTTCTGCAAGAAATATCACCCGAATGTTCATTTATAACGTTCATTCTTTGCAGATTTCCAATTAAAATTTCATTAGAAATGACAACTATTGATTGGAGCGACGTTGTCAGATTGTGAATTATATTCAAGAATTTCATATTTGAATGATTCGTAAAGTTTATTTATTGATCTTTCGTGGTGTTGGTTCTGAATTCCAATCAATGGAATCTACCTCTTTATGGTTAGTGTAGATTTCATGATTTAAAAAAAAATATTTTAAACGTTTTTCCGAGGAAGTTTTCGTAGCCGTGTACTTATTCATTAATCAGAAAAGGATTATACGACTGATTTTTAATCTAGAATATCGAGAATCGGGAATTTATTCATTGAAAATATTATTATACGTTCATAACAACATTGAAAACATCCAGAAAAACTCGGATGTTCACAGTTATTCGACAAGAAATCACAATAACATACACTTGAAAAGTTTTCCAAATCTATCTTACAAGCGGTCACCAGAACAGGCTGGGAGTTTCTATTATAACTTGCTGCCGGGGAATATAAGAAACTCTTCTATCAACAAATTTCAAAAAAGTGTGGAAACGTTATTGACCAATAATCCTATTTAGTCAATTGATGAATTTCTGGATAAGGTTAAAACGTGATGAACATTCGTGTATAAGTATGTGTATAGACGTGCACCTGTGTAAAGATTGATATGGTGTGTATATTTTATAATTTTATATTTATGAATAGCGTCTCCATCGCATAATTTGTATGAATGGCCTCTCTTTATGTATTTGTATACTGACGAACCTTACATATTTTATATGGCAATAAAGGTAAAAAATGAATTGAATTGAATATGGTTCTTTAGATCTGTAACTCCCATGACCTAAACTAATCGACTCTACTCTACATTTGGTTACTATGGATACATTGAAAGTTTTCTCTTTGGGTCAGATTGGTTAGGTTTGCCATGTATTTAAAAACTTTTTCATACAGACTGAAACGTTTTTTGAGTAGGCTACGTTTTTCTACCTGTCGATTTTGATATATTTATGTCATTTTGGTTGAATAATCTTGGTTATTACGTTTTCGAAGTGAATTTGTGTTATACATCTCTGAGACTCATATATATTTCATCATGAATGTATTTGAAATAATGAAAATTTGTGAAACTAAGGAGTCATTAATAGAACATTTGATTCAGTGGGGTTTAATCCTCAATGAAAATGAATATACATGTTCCAAATGTGGAGCTTCTCTGAAGTTGGTCCAGGATGAAAGCAGGTGAATATTAACGAGTTCGATAATTAGCATGTTTGAGGTCCATGCAATCATACTACTATTCTTCTATTATAGTGTTGATGGTTTGAGATGGAGCTGTTCTAACTGGATTCCTAATCGTAAACAAAGAAGAGACGCTGTGGCAATAGGCCAGCATTTCGTACAGGAATATTTTTTGCCAAATCAAAAATGAAAATACTCCAAATTTTAGTTTTTGTTAATTTCTGGGTTGAAAATGCAAGTTCGACCTTCATCCGCAACCAACTAGAGATATCTCGAGCGAATTCAGTGGACTGGGCCAGCTTCTGCGGAGAAGTTTTATTAGAAGCCTTTTTTTCAACCCCTGAAAAACTTGGCGGTCCCGGCAAAACTGTTGAAATTGACGAGAGTAAATTTGGCAAAAGAAAATATCATCGTGGCCATCATGTGAAGGGACAGTGGTTTTTGGAGGGTTTGAACGTGGCTCCGGAAATATTTTCATGGTAGCAGTAGAACGGAGGAGTTCTGATACTTTGCTCGCTATCATTGAAAAATGGATAGAAAAGGATCTATTCAGACTGTTGGAAAGCGTATGATGGTTTTTCAAAAGAAGGTTATGAACATCTAACCGTGAATCATTCGCTTTGTTTCGAGGATCCAGAGACAGAAGTCCACACAAATTCTATAGAAACTTCTTGGATGCACGGAATAGCCACTAATTACCAGACCCAACTATGACCGAGGAGAGGATAGCCTTATTGATTTGAATATCACATCTTCTGAATCAAATCTTAAATTTCGTGAGTGTGTGCTTATGCCAATTGATATTACAGATCACTGTTTAACTCTTGCTTCAATATTGCAAGAACAAAAATCACCATAAGCGTATTTTTTTCAGGGACTACAATCGAATTGATCAAGTAAGGTTTGAACATGACTTTGGTAATGCTTACTGGAAAGACGTGGTGAATCAGTCAACAATCGGTGAAAAAATATGTCTTTTTGATTCCATAGTCTTGGGCTTATTGAATATACATGCCCCGGTAAAAGCGATTAAAATAATTGAAAAACCATTCACGCCGTGGATCACAGACGTCATCAAAATAATGATGAAACACCGGGATAAAGCACAACTTAAATATAAAAAACGCCCTACGGATTCTAATAGAGAGTATTATAAGCAGTTGAGGAATCTAACTAATGAAGCAATAAAACGAGAAAAGCGAGCATACTTTGATTTCATTTCCAGACCCAAAAATCGTGAATCATTCTGGCTCAATATGAAAAATCTCAAATTCACAAAGACCCAAAACTATGAAATACCCGAGGTTTCACTCGATGCGGAAAAAATTAATACGCACTTCCTACTACCATCCAATGAAAATAACCTAGAAAAAGACTCAGTCCTCAATCACTATTATACAACGACGCATACCAACTTGAAAGAAAATTCAAGACTTGATTTTCCCTTTGTTGGAACACACGATATTGTGAAATATATAAATAAAATAAAGAGTGGAGCTGTTGGGCATGATGGATATTCAATAAGAGCCGTAAAACTATGTTTACCGTATTGCTTAGAGGCTCTGAAACTCTGAAACACATCATTGACTATTCCATTGAACAATGCTCATTTCCAAAAATATGGAAATATTCTAAAATAAAACCCCTACCTTAAATAGCCCACCCTGCTAGCTTGAATGACTTGAGGCCTATTAGTATTCTCCCAGCCATTTCCAAAATCATTGAAAGACATGTTCACAAGGTTGTAAATGAGTATCTCAGTGCAAATGATTTGAATAGTGATCGGCAGTCGGGCTTTAGGAAGAATCATAATACCAGTAGCACTCTAGTTAGTATAGTTGACGCAATCAGTGGAGGCATAGATGGACGGAAGGCTACATGTATGGTATTGCTTAATTCTTATGAGGCCTTCGATACCATAGATCATGATATTTCACTTTCAAAACTGCACTTCCCAGGCTTGTCAAGAAAGAGTATTAATTGGTTCTAATCATTTATTCGTGATCGTAATCAGTGCGTTACGATTACATCGAATAATGGTGATGTATCTTCATCATTCAAGAAATTGAATTGTGGTGTTCCTCAGGGAATAATCCTTGGCCCCCTTCTTTTTTCAATGTATGTCTCAGACATGAAATCATTTTTAGATTCCAGTGAGTTACATCAGTATGCTGACGACTCGCAAATATGCGTCAGATTCGACCCGGAAAATTATTTACAAGCACAAGAAACAATTCAATCAGAACTTTATAAAATAAAAAAATTTGCCGAAAATCATAGTCTGAGAATAAATCCGAGCAAATCGAAAGCTTTTATATTCGGTTCTTTCAACTCTCGTAATACTTTGGAATCCGTGAATTTTTATGTTACATTGGGTGATAGTAATATTCCTTTAGAGACGTATGCTCGTAACTTAGGCATGGAATTTGATGTTGGATTAACTTTCGAGCAACACATAACAAAAAGGCGAAAGCTTGCTTTCATGCTTTTGAAAGCATTGTTTCCGTATAAGTACACAATTAATGAAACAACAAAATATCATCTATGCGATACACTAGTCCTATCACTACTTGATTACGGGGACATAGTCTATAATTGCCGTTTGACCTCTAATATTTCAAAAAAAAATCCAACAACTGCAAAATGTTTGCGTGAGGTATTCATTCCAAGTACCCTTAGGGAACATATAACGCCTCACCTAAACTCGAAGTGAATACTTAATATGAGTAATAGACGTCTACAACATTTTTATATTTTTGTTTTCAATATTCTAAGAAACAAGGAGCCAAAATATTTGTTTTCCCGATTACACTCTCACGCTCATAATTATAGCACTAGATATCACGATAATTTTAGAATACCAAAACACTATACAACGACTTACCATAACTCTTTCTCTTGTGTGGCAGCCCGACAGTGAAATGATTTGCCAGCTGAATTGAAAAACACATCTTTGTTTGTCTTCAGGAAAAAAATTAAAGAATACCTTATGGCAAATCAAGTCTCAGAATTTTAAATATGTGCTTTTATCTCCATGTATATATATACACCATTCACTAAGGAGGTTCGATAGTCGGGACTTGGTGGGGGGTGAAAAAGAAGGACAGAGTAACAGAGCGCGAGCTGGCAAGAAAATATCTGGCAACGCTGTCCTGCGTCCGGTCTGAGAGCTGATGCGGCTTTTCTTGTAGCGTCAGTGTTATAATCCAAAAACGATTATTCGCGTATCGCGTAGTAAATGAATAATGAATATGTCTGAAAATACTAAAAATCGTTTTCGCTGGAAAGGTAAATTTGTTAACAAAAAAGTGCACCGCGCAATGCAACAACGTGTCATGAATGGTGAAAGTAGATGTAGAAAAATGACAGATGTTCCCATGTCAAATGTAAGAGGTAACAGGATCGTCTCGCTGAAATTCATAGCCCAGCAAATGCAATGCCTACATTGCAAAGAATTTTCATTATTACAAAATATCGAAGGGGAAACTCATCATGGTCTAGCATCTATTTTCTGCATACGCTGTCAAAAATGCCTGAAAGTGATAACAGTGAAAAGTGGAGAAGAATACAAAAATCCGTTACGAAGTATTAATCAATAAAATGTTTGAACCTATCACTTGTTTTAATTACATTTTCTTCTTTCTGAAAAATGTTCACATCTCATTAATTTTGATTGATGACAATTTCTATTTACAAAGCTGCGTCTCAAGTCAGAAGAGAACTCACAGAAAGGTTATGTTATTCACAGAAGAAAAATTAGCATTGCGTTACGAAAAAAAGAGATTGACAAAAAATAAATGGTTTTGGACCTTGAAAACACAAAATAAACTGAAATAATTCCGAAAGAACAACAATAAAATATGATTATGGCAAATTAGCAAATATTCAACAGAAAACAACTACTGTCCCAGATGGTACCCCAACGGCTATTGAAATACAACTGATGAGTGTGCACCTGGTTATGAGATGGCACTGGTTGATGGGCTTCGCCCATTGCGTGCCCATTTCCTCTAACTGGTTTTATTATTATTTTCGGTAGAACACAGACGATGAGAATCTATCCTGGACTGACGATGGTCAAAGAGCCCGAAACCAGTATACAGGTAATTTCTCTGTCTCAAATGTCAAGGTCGAAGCATTTGCAAAGTGAGGACTTTAGAAACTTTGCACAGATATTCTGAATAATCATCAGTTGTAATGAAATGACCGTCGGGGTATTATCTCTGGAAGTAGTGGTTCTCCATTAAATATTTGCCATAATCCTGTTGTATAGGTGATTGCGCATTTGGATTAATCCAAACTCTTTGTGCTCTATGTGTGGTTTCTGAATTTTGAAAGACTACAGCGCATCTTGAACACGAACGTTATGTTTGATGTTAACAAAAATCGGCAGTGACGCAATGAAACAGGTGGAGGGTGTAGCTGCAATAGGTCCAGCGCCTGACCGATAATGAAAGAAATAATGTTCTAATAGAGGCGGCCCGCTTTTTAATTCAATAAAAACTGAAAAACATTTCCGATGTCCCGATTCATCATTATTATTCCCACTATCATATGAAGTATAATAATATATTTTACATATTGGTGTTTCTCCATTTTTCTCTTCTCTTTTGCTTTGGGCTTAAAATGCCGCCCCTGAAAAACTGCCGCCTGAGGCGACTGACTCACCTACCTCACCCCTAGCGCCGGCCCTGGTTATTCGCGGCGCCGGCGCCGAGCAGTTGTTGGGTTTGAGCGTAACGCTGTTGACAACACTTTCGAATCACCTACACTTTTCTCATAATTTCATCAATTATTCTTTGAAATCATCGGTAAGGTAAAATCAAATTGGGTGGAAAATGATCGTTGATTGTTGGGCTATCCACTCATGCTAAATTTATTTTGTTTCCTGCATTTTTCAATCTGCAATCACGAAAAATGTATGAGAAATTGGACTTCTCCCATAAGAGCCCATGTTAAAATACCGGATTCCAACAACCATTTACTCGAAAAATCATTCGGTAAGAAATGTAAAACAAATCGCACAATAATCTATATTCATTGGGTAACTTGTATACCAAGTTTCATTCGGTTCTGTGCATATGTCTGTAAGTATCGAACCTCCTTAAGTGTTCATTCTTTCTCCATTTCAGCTATAATCGATAATGAATTTTGTAATTCACTTAGAATAGTAATCATTATGAATATTATTTATGTGTAATGTCGAGTGATGTTTAGGTATGAATCTCTATAACTTTTCTTTCCTTCGCTCATAGTATCATCATTAGAATAATAAACTGCAGCATTGTATTCTGTGTATTGTGTATCATTACAGTCATCATCATGAATTATTTATGTATAATGTTAAGGTATGAATCTCTATAACTTTCCTCCCCTTAGCTCATAGTACCATCATTGTTATATAATTATAAGTATTAGTAATTAGTAACTTCCTAATGGAAGGGTGGAAGATCAACTTAGTTGAACCCTGACCATGTTTGCCCGAATATTTTTACGCAAATATGTTTTTATATTCTATGTATTCATTTCTTGGGTGAATAAAATAAACTCTAAATTCTCTAAACTCTAATTTTTCAAATGGACGGAAGAAAGCGCATATTTCTGGAAATCTTGCCAAATATATGTTTTTCAAAAAGTTTAGAATTATAAATGCTGACCGTACAGTTGAGTTTTTCAAATTGGCTGGTAAACTCTACAATCCGAACCAAAATTCAATCTCCGATATTATGCACCAAGCAGATGCGGAAGAAGATCTCGATTTGATCGAAGAAGGAAACCTTTAAATTTTTATCGGCAATCAAAATTTTATATAATGAAAGCTTTTTTTATATTTCAAATAGTTTTTGACTTCATTATTAATATAATTAATACTTCATTATTAATATAGTCAATACTTCATTAATTGATAAATTGTTTCAGATGGGAGCATCTCGTTCTACCCACAGTCTCCAAACATACCCGAATGATTCAACTTTTACAAAATTCATTCTTCCTGTCGATAGGTCCACGATGAATTTGTTAGGTTGTTAGGTTGGGTCAGGTTAGTTAGGTTTGGTTGGGAGCATGTCGTTGCACCCACATTTCGTTCTACCCACAGTCTCCGAACATACCCGAATGATTCAACTTTGGCAAAATCCACCCTTCTTGTTGATAGGTCCACAATGAATGTGTTAGGTTAAGTCAGGTTAGTTAGGTTTGGTTGAGATCAATATAAAAACATTTGTTCGCACAGTTATTTTGGTTGGGATAGATTTAATAAAAGTATTACGTTTTACGCGAGTTTAGTAGTTTTGGCTACATTAGATATAAGTACTCGATTTTTCAATTTGGCAAAGTTTTTCGAGATTCGAAACAGTCTAGAGCTGTCAAAACGACGGTACAAACTATAAACTATATTGCTTTGTCTGTTTCTCAGCACCTCAAAATAAAATAGAAATCTTCATTTGGAAGATATATTGGCACATTTTCTTAATAAATTCAAAGAATGGTGTGTGTGAATAATGTTCAATCGGAAAATCGGGTATGTACACTGACAAAATAGCAGTTCAGATAGAATTTCGGAATCTGGATTGAGTGCATTTTGTTCAATACATGAGGAGGAGGTTGAAGCAACAGCACTGCTTACTGACTGGCTGAATGAACAGACACCTAACTCCCACCATCATCCAGCCAGCCCATGTGAGCTCCGTACTGATCTCTTTTATTAACAGATCCATTAAACTCACAGATGACCGCAGTGAACTGGAAAAGTTCAAATCTGCCCTTCAAAACGATTATTCTTACCCCCAGATCCAGAGCACCATTCAACGCCAGCGAACCGATTCCTCGCAACCCAAACCACCAAAAGATCCGACTGAATATATAATATATATATATATATATATATATATATATATATATATATATATATATATATATATAAAATCCAGTAAATTTTCCTTCTAGTGAATGTTTGAAAGTGGGCCTCTAGCCAATAGTCTTTGGTTAGTGTTAGTTGAATATAACCTAAATGATATTTCTAAATCACCCTATCAGTCTTGCTGTGAACCTACAAGAGTCGTATCAATTTTGAACAATATATAATAATTTGTTGCTTGACCTAGTCATGCCTCCGAAAGTAACCTGTAAATGCTGCGGTCAATTGACAGAAGTCCATCTTATGGTAACATGTAGTGTCTGCGAAGATAAGTAAAAGCACTTCAGTGTCGACATCACAGCAAACGAGGTACGTACGCTAAACGCTAATAAAGGATATGATTGGACACGTATCGGTAGATCTGAATCTGATCTGAAGGACTCGAAAGCATTCATCGAAAGATATTGAGGAGTTAAAGATGGAAACAGCCTGACTGCAAACTCATCTGGCATGGACTCTGAAGAAATAGTTTCTGAAATATCGGGACGGCAGAAACGCAAGAATAACGTGATGATACATAATGTTCCTAAGCCTGATAGACAAATATCAGTAGAAGCTGATAAAAATACTGTCTCTGGTAAATTGAGCACCATTTCACCGCAATTAGACTACATCAATTGGAGGTTGTTTAGAGTTGGTTCTTTCTCAAATTCGAGAAACTGCCCTGTCGAAATCACTGGTGAAAATGCGAATATTGCTGACAAGATTTTGAGAAATTGTAAGACAATAAAAACTAACCCAGAATTTGGAAATATCAATATCTCAGCAGAACGTACCAAGCGACAAAGTGAATATTACAAGAAAGTTGGGGAACTATCCAGCAGAATTAAATCTGGGATACCAATTGCCGAATTCAATACTTCAAAGATATACCAAGGATTATCTCTTTGAACTGAGAGCGTCCAACAGTATGAAGAATGATGCAGTCTATAACTTTCACCAGAATGTCAGAGGAGTTAATTCCAAAATAGATGTATTTTACCCCAACGTTAGTGATTGTGAATATTTTATTATCGCACTCAGTTAAACGTGGTTGAAGTGCAATATTAACCCTGGGGAACTTTTTCTGGATAACTACGAAGTCTGTCGCAGTGATTGAAAACTTGATCGAACTAAAGTTGTCGATACTTCCTAGTTTGACGAAGGTTTTCCCATAATAGACTTGTTGGGTGTAAGTGCTTTGTATTGAAAATTTTGAATCTTTCGCGGCTGAGGTTTGCAGTATCACTACTATGGTTCGGGTTTGAAGGCCGTCGTTTTTCGGAATTTCTTCCTGACGTTTCGCTGGCGCGAGTGGCTAGCTTTTCAGAGGCTCATAAATATCTTGTCGGAGTATAACTCAAGATGTATGAGTATCTGAAGAAGCTAACCACTCGCGCCAGCGAAACGCGAGGAAGAAATTTCAAAAAACGACTGCCTTCAAACCCGAACCATAGTAGTGATACTGCAGTGCTTTGTATCTTTTCCCCCTTTTTTGTAGCAATTATTCATTTCTTCATCTTTGTCTCCAGATGAATATGATCTTTCTCTCGAAGCTTTAGAGAGTTGGGATGTAATTATTTCAGATGAAGTTCTATCATTTGGGGATTTCAATTGTACCTTATTGTTGAAAATTTGAAAGATGGAAAAACTCGCACAATTTCAAATTTGGTGGCTTTCTTGAATATGAAACTATGTAATAATATTTTGAATAAATATAATAAATTCTTAGATCTTGTAATACATAATATCAACTGTACAGTAACCCGTGATTCTTTACCATTAGTGAACGAAGATCTATATCACCCATCAACTTATTGAACTCATTACAAAAAATGCAATATTGATATAAAAATCAACAACAGAACATATAATTTGAGAAGAGCAGACAATCGCTCCTTATATAATGAGTTTTCAGATAGTAATTGGGACTTTCTATGAAACTTCACTGAAATTAACGTTGCTGTGGATAGTTTCTACAATAGCAGATCTAAATATCACCCATCAACTTATTGGACTCATTACAAAAAAAGCAATATCGGTATAAATATCAACAACAGAACATATAGAACGTAAACTTTCACGGCCGGAGGTAACTGATTCTGGGGTGTTTTTCGGGTTTGTTTGCCGTGGTCCACAAGTTTTGACTCCTGACATTTCCCCTACAGCTGTGGTAGGCATTATCGAAGTCTATGAGGAAAAGGAAGCAATGTTCTCGTTCTCACAGTACCTACTACTTCGCTCATGTTTTGATCCGCTTCATATCTGCTTTCATGTCGGACGTTTTGTGTATCAGGAATGGGCGAGGCCTGTTTTCTATTAACTGTTTTCGGTCGTGTATTCTTCAATGCAGGTAACCAGACTTTATTGATGTCAATGCCTTCTTATTTTCGAATGAAATTGTCTTTATGTTTGTGTATCTCTATTGCCTCTCTGTGTAATCTTGGATAGTAGCTAAGAGTCTTCTCGAGTACTTGGGTTTCATCAAAAGCAATTACGTGATTGCCTTTACCGAGTGCGTATTCTGCCACTGCCGACTTAACGTAAGCGTCCATAGGTACGCATCGTACGTATCGTATAAAACGGATCGATTTGTGGTAGTGCGTCCACTGTATCCGTAGCGATCGGATTGCCGATGCGACGGTCGGCTTTTAGGTAACATTCGCATTTTCGTAGTGAGTGGACGATCGGAAACATTACAGTGTGTAATGTTTCCGATCATGGAAAGTGATGAAGAACTTGTCATTATTGCTTTGTTATTAGATGAAGAAAAAGGAGGGGAAATACGAGCAGACATAGATTGTGGATACATGACATATTCAAAAAAAGATCACAATTTGGAGAATATCATACACTATTCACTGATTTGCTCCATGATATGCGTAATAACAAATATAATTAAAGCACGTGTGTGTACTTAGTGTCGAAATGTAACAAAATTCAAATGATCTGTGAGGCGACCAGTGACTACCTATTGTGACATGCGTCCACTTATCGGCAATCCGCATGTCATCCGCACCAGTCGGAAAAGTTTCCCCTTCGATAAATTTCATCGGCATTACCGACGGACCGATACGTGCGATCCGTCCGCTGCCGGTCAGTGGACGCATATGTATAACTTACTATACTAATAATTCTAAAATCCGTTTCGTACGATCCGTACGATACGTACGATGCGTACCTATGGACGCTTACCTTTGAGGTACGCGTCCATAGGTATGCATCGTACGGATCGTATAAAACGGATCGATTTGTGGTAGTGCGTCCACTGTATCCGTAGCGATCGGATTGCCGATGCGACGGTCGGATTTAAAGTAACATTCGCATTTTCGTTGTGAGTGGACGATCGGAAACATTACACACTGTAATGTGGATCATGGAAAGTGATGAAGAACTTGTCATTATTGCTTTGTTATTAGATGAAGAAGAAAGGAGGGGAAATAAGAGAAGACATAGAATGTGGATACATGACATATTTAAAAAAAGATCACAATTTGGAGAATATCATACACTATTCACTGATTTGCTCCATGATATGCGTAATAAGAAATATAATTAAAGCACGTGTGTGTACTTAGTGTTGAAATGTAACAAAATTCAAATGATCTGTGAGGCGACCAGTTACTAGCTATTGTGACATGCGTCCACTTATCGGCAATCCGCATGACGTCATCCATATGTATAACTTACTATACGAATAATTCTAAAATCCGTTTCATACGATCCGTACGATACGTACGATGCGTACCTATGGACGCTTACCTTTATCTGTCTGTCCTAGGCGACAATTTCTCTTATGTTCGGAGAGCCGTGTCTGGACGCGTCGTTTGGTGGTTCCAATGTAGACCGATCGACACCTACACGGAATCCGGTACACACCTGGTGTTACCAACTGCTCTCTTGGATCTTTAGCTGACCTCAAACTGTTTCTGGCGATTCGTGTCGGCCTCAGTTTTGCTTTTACATTATGTTTCTCTAGCGTTCGTCCTATCTCTCACACCTCTTATATATGGCATGAAGGCTTTTTCTATTGCAGGCGTATCTACGGTTTCTTTGGCGTTAACTCTCGTGGGCCGTATTGCCCGTTCGAATTCGGCTTCGCTATACCCGTTCCCTTTCAACGCTCGTTTCAGGCGATCAAGTTCCTCGGGGAGATTTTGTAGTTCACAGACGCGGCGGGCTCTCTCCACCAATGTTTTGATCACCCCTCTCTTCTGGCAAACAAACCCGAATTACACCCCAGAATCAACAGAACATATAATTTCAGAAGGGCAGTCTATCGCGCTTTATATAATGATTTTTCAAATAGTAATTGGAACTTTCTACAGAACTTTACTGAAACTAACGTTGCTGTGGATAGTTTCTACAATAGCTTTTATGATATTCTGAATACTGACATTCCACTTGACATTTCAAGCAAATGTCTAGTCTGGTATCCTAGCGATGTCATTAAGCTCATTGAAGAAAAGGCCAAGTTACACAGAAAGTATAAATACACGTTTTTATCAGCAATATAGTAGATTGAAGGTTGATATCAAAAGAAGAGTGAATGACTCATATGCATCGTATTTACAAGCCATTGAAAATAAATTAAAAGATGATTCCGAAAATATCTGAGCTGTTGTCAATAATAAAACTAGAACTTCAAGAATCCTAATGGACAAAGAAAGTATCAATTCCACAATTCGAATTATTTTGTATCTTTAAAAAACAAGTTTCCGTGAGGATATGTTCAACTTTTTTTGCAGTTCCTTTATTGCATATTGACCGAGATATTGACATTTGTGTTGATTGAAATTGCTGTGATTTTGTTCGAATTGAACTCAATAAAAGTTCATATTCATTCAAAAATATTCTCATGGAGAAAAAAATCCCTGAATGAATAAATTGTGAAGGCAGAACGATAACAATGAAGTGAAGTGCTCCTCAGATACAAGTTATTATTGGTTTATGCTTTTTGTAAAATAGTGTGACCTATACCAAACTCATCAGGATACCATGTGGAATGGATATTCTCACGTAAGTTGAAAACGTGCTTGAAATTTGGTAAAGCAGTATCTTGTTATATCCACGTCCAAAAATACGCTGAACACAATCCCAAATATTAGTGTAACAAAGAATTAGTAATACAGATATGAGTCGGTCGAGCGATGATATTTACAATCTCCTAGATATCAAGAAAGATATACAGGTGATTCGTGGTGATATTACAGAATTAAAATCTGGTCAAAACAGTTTGGAATCGAAAGTGCCCGAACTTGAGGCACGATTAGAATTAACTGAGAGACAACTCAAAAAGTATAATCTGATATTTTATGGAGGGAAAGGAAACAAAGACAACTACCAAGAAGTTATCGACATTGTGAATACTATTCTGAAAGTAAACTGTGATAAATCAGATATCAGATATTAACATCGTATCGGTAAATCTGCGGAAGGTAGAATTGGACCTGTAATTATCGAGCTGACTCATCATTCTCTGGAGCAATCTATATTACATAACATCAAGTTCCATGCTGAAGAATTGAAATTGAACAAATTAGGCATTTCACAGGATTATACTCAAAGTGACTATAGGAAACGCAAAGTCCTACTCGATCACCTCAAAGTCGCTCGCGCAAGAAACCTGAAAGGATCATTGACTGGAACGAAGCTCATTATCAACGATCAAGTATACACATACGAGGAAGTATCTGACAGAGCTAGCCCATCCGACATTCCGTTTGTCAATCAATAGCGAAGAGAGGAATAAGGAAGGGACCTACCTCAACAACGATAGAACTGTTGAAGAGAACAAAACCAACGAAAGAAAAAAACTGCAGGAGCTTAAAACTACCTCCGACTTTCTCAACAGAATTGCCACCAGACAGCACACGAAAACTCAGAGGTCTAAATCGTGTAACTCTTATACGTTCTACTTCTTTTGATAGTTCCGAACTATCTTAGCTATCGGTATTTTATCCTTTTTAATGCTTGTCATATGTTTTTATATTCAATGTGTATTTGCTACCGATAAAGATATATTTTTTCTTTACAGACTTTTCAATGATCGAACAACTATTTACATTTTCTCATGTTAATGCAAGATCTATTCTGGCAAACTTCACGGATTTCAGAAACACAGCTCATGATTCATTTGATATACCTGATCACCGTTTCGGAACTTGGCTCAACAGCAATGTGGGCGATGAATCTGTTTTGTTGCCTGGTTATAAACCATACAGAAATGATTGAGATGTAGGGAGGGGTGTTTCGGTTAGGAGAGGTTGCGCAGTGGCTGTATATTTAAAAAACAAGTTCAATTGCAAACGCATTACGTACACAGGAGCTGCCAGTTCGGAACAACTATGGATATCTGTGAAGCACGAAAAAAAAAACATTAGTATAGGTGTATTGTATAGACCGCCCGATTTCCCAGTTCATCAGTTCCTCAACGAATTTGATAGCACTCTCAATTTGGTGGCTCCCAAGTCCGATTTCTTTTTATGTGCAGGGGACCTTAATATAAACCTTTTTGGTGTTAGTAGTAAAATAAGTGAATGTCTGCAAACGATTATCGATTCTTATAACTTGAAACAAATTATAGAACACCCCACAAGAGGAGATAAGTTACTAGATCTCATAATGTCATCTGAAGATCTCAAAGCAAAAAATATCAAAGCTGAAGATTGCTCTTCATTCATCGACCATTCGTTGGTATCATGCTCCATAGGCACCTCCATACCTAAACGCGAACCTTTCACGCTCTGCTATCGCGGTTTTCGACACTTCGATTCAAACTTTTTCAAAATTCACCCAAGCAGCACAGAATTTTTGTCTATATTGCGTGCGGACAACATCGATCTGAAAGTAAATCTCCTCAATGAGATTATCCTGAACCTTTCTGATATTCATGCTCCTGTGAGAACTGCTAGAGTTACTTAAAATAAGGCACCTCGGCTCACGAATACTCTGAAAATGATAATGAAAACACGCGATAATGCTTATAACAGATTTGAAACATCCCGTAATCAGCATCACTGGGAATGATACAAAATTTTACGAAATGAAGTCAATGATGCAATTAAATGGCAAAAAAGCTTATTTCCACTTCAGACTAGCCCGTGCAAACAGTAACATGTGGAAAGAACTGGATAATCTGAGCTTTGACTCGGGTAGAAAGCGGTCTATCATTCCGGCTCATTTAACTACAGATCTTAATGAACGAAACTATAATTTTTTTGCTGGTATAGGTGGCTCAAACATTCCTGGCTAACACACTGTCATTCATTTCTCTAATGAGACTGTAGATGATGTTGAACAATTCCCTTTCTCACACGAGGATGATACAAAGGTAAGAGATGAATTACTTACCATCAAATCCACTGCCACTGGCCCAGACCAAATCAACATCACCATGATTCTACATTGCTGTCCATAGATTCTGCCATATATGACCCATATTTTCAACTTTTGCCTGATCAACTCTGTACTCCCATCTTTTTGGAAACAATCAAATATAATTCCTTCAGCTAAAAAGTCCGATGCTTCAAACATGAACGATCTTAGGCCTATCAGCATCCTATGTACTCTATCAAAGGCCATCGAGAAAGTCTTTGATGAATAAATTCGGGAGCATATTCTAACACACAATGTTCTTCCGCAACACCAATCAGGATTACGATTGAATCATAGCTGCGCCACCGCCCTCCTCAGGGTAACGGATTACATATATTCTTTTATAGATGCCAATAAGCTTTGTGTTTTGGTCCTTCTCGATTACTCTAAGACCTTCGATAGGATTAATCATGATCTTTCAATAGCTATTCTCCACTTTATAGGTTTCTCTCCATCATCTCAACGTATTATCGCAGCTTATCTCCTTAAACGTTCTTAAAAAATCATATTCAATTCCAAAACTTTAGATTTAATCGAATCCATGCGGGAAGTACCTCAAGGATCAATATTGGGCCCGCTACTGTTCACCATTTATACTTCCCAATTCTGTAAACACCTGAAATATGTAACATCACATTTCTATGCAGACGATACACAACTCTATCTTGCCTTCGATGGAAAATATTTCCTTTCTGCCTGCAGCAGCATCAATGACGATCTCAGAAAAATTTTACCTGTCCATCAACCCATCGAAATCTAGGGCTATGCTCTTCGGAAGAAAAGTCTCTAAAAACAGAACACGACACCTTATTTCACTACATATTCGGGATAATATAATCCAATTGTCAGATAGCGAATAAAACTTAGGATTGCTTATTGATGACTTCCTCACCTTTTCAAAACATGTATCTCATATAGTTAAAAAAGCCTTCGCAAATCTGAAGTTGGTTAATTCCAATAGGTATATTCTTAATAAGGCATGCAGAATTATTCTTTGTGAGTCACTGGTACTTTCCCAGTTGAACTATTGTGATGTTCTTTTCGGTCCAGCCATAAGAAACTTCGATAAAAATGGTCTTCAAAGGCTCCAGAATTCCTGTACACGATTTATCTGCGGTATCAGCAGGCGAAACCCGACATCGAATCATATTACTCGTCTGGGCTGGTTGTCGATGAACAAACAAAAAATTTTACACCGTTCTGTACTTTATCACAAAATTATGCTAACAAAAAAAACCACATATCTCTATGAAAAAATTCGGAGACGTTCAGAGGCATACAATGTAAATGTTCCGATTAGACAAAACCTATCAATACCCATTCACAATACCTCTCTTTATCGATCCAGCTTCTCCTATGATGTCGCCAAAATTTATAACTATGCCTGACCAATTTGAGCACTTGTCACTGCTATCCTTCAAAAAAAAAGTTAAAAATATTCTGTTAGATGGAACTTTAACCATAGATTTATAATCTTTATGTCTGAATATTTTTTTTTATCATGATAAACCATATAGTCTTGTAATGATATGTCCAGTTCAGATATATATATGTCAATATTCCTGATTTCTCTCTCGGGGTTGGGTTAGTATTACTAACTGGCCTCATTATGTGGTTGCGTGGAAGAGCGCTATTCTATCATTGTCACAATGAAGAATAGCGAACAATGCCATTTGCTACTCTTTTACTGTATTATCTGTCTTTGTACTTTTTTCTTTTCTGTATTTTGATGTAGCACTAAAATCGATTATTATCATTTGAGCTATTTTGTTCGGTCATAACAGTTTAATACAACGCTTCATTTCAGTTCTCTGGAAAATATATTTGAAACGGGAGTATCTCATGTATATTTACACTTCATTTTTTCTGTTCCCACTTGTATCAACCGCACTTTTACATTCCAATGGCGCAAAAAATCACTTTATATTCAATGAGCAATGTTCCTCAAATGATATATACAGTGCTTTTCTTTAATGTCCCCCTTTTATTTTTTGAACAGGTCAACTCAAAAAATTGAAAGTTAGGATAATGAAATTAATGCATAACTACTATATTTTGGAGTAAAATTGACAAATGAAAATTTTCAAGATGGCGACTGGGCGCCACCTGGAAAAAAAAAATGGGAAGGGGAGTCTTGTGATACATCATTTCGAAGCTCCTGACGAACAACCCTAGAATGTGATGTCAATATCTTTATCTACTACAAAATGGTGGAATATTTGATTGCCTGAATACATCGACGTTTAACTTCATACTTCGAGGAAATAAGCTGAGTTCAGTTCAGCATATGCTTGGCTGGTTGCCTTAAAGGTCTTGACATAAGAACAGCCTATCCGATATTTCACGTCGAACATTTTCGAACACAGCAACGTCCATATTTCCACAAATATTCATTATTCTCTGCCGTATATTCAATATTGAAGCAGGTTCAGTTTCGTACACCTTTTGCTTCAAATAGCCCCATCAAGAAAGTCCAAAGGTGTCAAATCTGACAAGCGGGCTGGCCATTCCGTAGGACCTCGTTGGCCAATCCAACGATCATGGAAAGTATTATCCAAATAGTTTCTTTTCTGAAGTAATGTGATGCTGCTCCATCTTGTTCGAATAATAATATCCATATTGAATTCATTAGGATTCACTTTGACGATTACCAGTAGTTTCTAGCATATTCAATTACAGTTCCCCTATTGAATTTTGTTCGATTGACCATTTTGGAGATAGTTTACGTGGTACTTATCTACTTGTGAAATCGAAAACAAAACTAAATGAGAATATTTGAACTGAACAAATATATTCGTTGTCGAACCGACATTTTTTGTCTTTTTTGACGAACAAAAAAATAACCTATCCAACCTTATCGTGTTGTTGGGATTGACATATGCCAAGGAAAAACAAATATTTCTGGAAATATCGATATTAATGTGTTTGTATTCAGATTATTATTGAATGTTCTGCCATTTTGTAGTAGGTGAAGATATCTTGTATCATAAGACCCCCCTTCCCATTCAACTTTTATTTTCCAGATGGCGCCCAATATAGTATTTATGCTTCCATTTCATTATCTCCCAATATTATATTTTTTTAATCGACCCGTTCACAATAAAAAAGGGGGGACATTAAAGAAAATTTAACATCAAAGAAAAGTGCTGTATATATATATATATATATATATATATATATATATATATATATATATATATATATATATATATATATATCTTTGATTATTATAATTTTTTTTCAGAGCCTCTTTCAATAAATGTCAATAAGATGGCTGGTATAAAAACAATAAAGCTGACACCTTCACAGATGGTAAAAAAACTTTATAAGTATATGCATATGTAAATATCAATAACTGATTTATAGCAGAATATAAAGTTTGCCACGACTGGGACCACGAAATTTCAGACGTCTCCACAAACTGCCACGGTACCTGTATTCACATCCCAAGCTTCCCAACATGCGAAAAATATATCTCCACCAATACTCACAAGAAAAAGACACGACAGTATTGAACTAGACAACGAACCGGAGGCGTAAGTGTTTTTCTATTTTTTACATAATCTTTCGATGGCGGGTTCAAACATAGTCTGTTTCAGTAGCTTCACTCTCAGGCCCGGTTTCACCAACGTAATCGTTCTAAGCGCTCTTTGGATCTCGATAAACGTTTCTTTGCGTTTCACTGTTGAAATAGCTCGATTATCATCCTGCGATTAAGAAAGCCAGTTCGAGAGAAACGACCATCTGGTAACAATGTGTACACGTGAAGTCGAGAGCACAGAACTCATTTTGTCATTATGAGTTCTGAGAACAGCAGACAAATTCTGTTTCACGAATCGAATAGAAATTGTCGAGTAGGCCTTCTTTGTTCCATGAGTCTTTCAAGGAAACATTATGGCCGATTCGATAGATTTTATTCGATTCTTGGAATAGAATCAGGGCTCGGTACGCTGTACGCGTTGAATTTTCATATCAATTTCTGGAATGGTTGCTGTCAGAGCTGTCAGAAAAAAGTATCTTAGTTACTTTAGGGTAACTTAGTTACTTTAAAGTATCTTAGATACAGTATCTTAGTTACTTTTTTGTTTTGGTAAAAAGTAATTAGTATCTTGATTACTTTTTAAAAGGAACTATATCTTGTAACTTTAAAAAGTATCTTAGATACTCAAAAGTATCTTAGATATTGATAAGTATCTTAGATACCGAAAAGTATCTTAGTTACTGAAAAGTATCCTAGGTACCAAAAAGTAAATTACCGAGAAAAGTTCTTTTAGACAAGAGGCAAGTTACGACTTGTTCGCGACGGCGATCCGGCGATCAAATTGGCACTGGTTCGGCGGCGTTTTTTATTCAGTTATACCTCGCCACCCGTCGCCGCCGTGTTGTTAAGACTTTTGAGAGCGTGCTTCCGAAATTTTCCAATATTTCGTTAGACAATATCTTTTTAGCAAACAATTTATTGCCTGATATTTGTCTAAAAAAAGTTAAAACAGAAGTCAAAATATTTTCAACATAGTGGCACTTCCGGTTATACTGAAAATAGCTGTCAACTTTGTTATTTCAAATGGAACACCCTGTATATTATTACATTTTTCAAATTTATGAATAATTCCAGTAATTCCAGATATTTTTTGTATAAGGTAGTATATATAGGTCTATGTTCAATTCTTTATCAGGTATTGATGATTCGACTCCTTTGTGGGCGTGAACTCTACGTTAATAAACCAACTTCCCTGGCGCAATTAAAACAAATTATTCGCCACGAAACGGAACCATCACGAAGCCTACCTGTCTTATCGGTCATCAGAAATTTTAGTCTTTGATTGAATGAATGTCGCTAAAAATAATGCCGTTTGGACGACATTATTTTTAACAAATAAATTCCCGAAGAGTGTATTTTAATAATTAATAAAAAAATCGATAAACGGCTTACTTTATTTTTTATCGATTTTTGGAATATAAAATTTCTTGAGACACCTTGTACAAATTACAAAGTAACTGAAAAAGTATCTTATTAAGTATCTTAAAAAGTAACTTAAGATAAGTATTTAAGTTCCTTTTTTCAAAGAGTAACTAGATACCCAAAGTATCTTTTGACATTTTTTCGAAGAGTAACTTATCTAGTAACTAGATACTTCTCCAAAGTATCTTTGACAGCTCTGGTTGCTGTAATAAAATAGAAGCTTAATCCTTAATTTGAAGGATGTTGATATGTTTGTTGCTGAATTGCTGAGAACTCAGTTTGTCTTCCGCTGGGTACGGAAAAGAAACATGCGAAAGCCTAAAAATAGCAGCACTTACCGATGAATAGTTCTTTGTATCATAGGTTTACTGATCCCACTAACTAATGTCTGCTATGTTTCGTTGGTAACATCCGGTAACATAATATCATAAAGCACATAACAGCTGGTTTATAGGTGACACAGAATTATTTCTGAAAAGACAAACAGCCAATCAAGTAAAAGCTGTCAAGCTGTGTGCACTTACCAATATACTTGGAAAAAGGACTTTTGTATTTCGTGGATAAAAATATATATTAAAATCGTAGCAAAGCGCTTTCGACTGAAAAATCATCAGTGCTTACCTGAAAGTAAGTAATTTTTGAATTGGGTAATTTGAAAATAGTTAATGGAATTTGGGATTACTTACTCGTCAAGTTATAAGATCCATAACCATAATAATACAAATGTTTCTGAAGAAAACAGGATTGTTCAGAATATCATGGACATATCGAATATTTTAACGTTTTAATATGTTCATGATTCTCTGAACAATCCTGTGTTCTTCAGAAAAATTTGTATTTTTTTTGGTTATGTCTCTTGTACACCTGACGAGTAAGTTACCTCAAATTTCAGTAAGTACTATTTTTCATAAAGGAATTTTCCATTACCCACTTTCAGGTAACACTGTAATGACTTTTTAATCGAAAGCGCTCTGCCACAATTTATAAAATATTTTTCTGCACGAAATACAAAAGTCCTTTTTTCTAAAAAGCGCCAATCAAAAATTATAATACATGAATATAATAATAAAAACAACCGACTAGTTTTTTTTCTACTGGTTTTATGACATTTCATCGGCAACACCAGTGTAGAAGTCGTGTTTACATCTTCTATTATTCAAGCGGTCGATGAAGGACAGAAAAAAATTGAAAGGTCACCAGTTTCACTAAGGAAATCACTAACTCACTGAAAACACAAACGAAAGATTCTGGGGGGCAGATGCTGCCGTACTCATTTATCTGACAAGTATTTGAAATGCCTATTGGATTGGAAATCTGAGATCTTTTTCAATAGATTCTAAAATTTGCCAGGCAGAGGTCTTCGACAATCTGAATTCCTTTGAGGTGGCCGTCATCCATATTGTTAAAATGATCGTTCCTTTTTCGAATCCAACGACAAATTCTTGTTCGTTTTCATTATCGTTAAAATGCAGGACAAATTGATCGGCTCACGGTAATTTCAAAAATCACGTAATCTTTTTCTGATGACATAAGTTAAATCTTTATAATATAATTACCAAAAAATACCCCAAAGGCAATATTACAACTTCACTGACATTTGTACACACCGAATAATATTGACTGAGCTGCTATCTCGATTAGTTGCTTAATCGCTCGTATGATGGGGAATATCATGAAATTCTGATCAGTCGATATAATCAAGCTAACTGGTGTGGTGAAACGGAATCGCAATGTTCCATTCACCAAAATGATCCAGATTAAAGTCGTTGGTGAAACCGAACCTCTCTGTATAAAATTAGCATCGCCTTCAGTGTCCCGATATTGCGTATTTGCTCAAAATATGGATATTGCGAAAAGATACGAAAATAAATTTCAGACGAAAGTGAAACCGGCTCTGAATGAAACAGCTGTTATTGAGTTGAAACTTTTCTTAGAGATCAATTAACCTAACACCAAACTAATAGATTTTGCACTCGACGCGCGTTTCGCTAACGATGTTAGCATCTTCAGGAGAAGAAAATTGATACAACATATCAGGGTGCTTCAAATGTTACTTTGAATTTCGTCGATTACCCTGTCGGAAACCCTGTATATTGGTCTGTCTTCGCTTTCTACATGAAAACACCTATCTGGAAATACCAACATGTTATATGTTCTTGTTTCTTCATTATTTGCGTTTTTCAAAATTGTTTTCAAAAAATCAAGGAAAAATTTTGAATATAAAATAAAAGAACCGACAATGATCACACTCCCTATACATTATCAAATGTCTTGATGAGTAAATTTTCTGAATCTTCCAGGAAAGTTTTTCCTCACGCTGCTCAGCCTAATAAAACTGATTCGTATCCTTCCAAATTGGAAAATGAACTGAGTAAATTTTTCGGTTTAGCTAGAAAAATCAAGATGGCCGGCGCGAGCAGTTCCTCGAATAGTTCGCTTGGCAGAAAATGCAAAGAAAATGTAGTATCTAGTTTGAAATATCTTATATGTGAAAGTTACTTCCATCCAAGTTGTGGAAAACTTAAATATGTGAAAGTTGTCGGTGAAAATTCCATTATCTGCTGTGGGAAAAGTGAAGACATCTCTGAGGCAGACAGCTATCTATGACGTGATAGAGGACCTATCAGATGCAAGTAAAAAAAATGACATCAACATATTTCAGTATATCATTGAACAAAAAAATGCCTCAATAACCGAATTTAAACATAATAGTTATTCATGATATAAGTGCTAAAAGTGATATTTCATTTTGTGAGAAAGGAAGTTTGGGACACGACGCCGAAGGAATATTTTAATTCTATATCATAATAATGATTACATATTGTAACGAAATGTGCTGGCGCCGGCCCTGCCGACTATCGATGCGAATTGGTGCGACGACGATTCCAGGAACGATTATACCGGCGTGATCGCGGCTCACCTATTATTCGATTGTCTAGATTTGTCTGGATGATGCTTCACTATATGATCGCCTATATAACCGGAAGCCGCGCACGCCGACGGCAGAATTTTTAGTACAGAGAGTTTAGTGCCGAGCATTGGAAAGTTATCAGAGCGATTTGAGTGATTGTGTTGTATTGTATTGTGATACAGAGTTATAATAAAAGGAGTTTAGTGTTTTTTTGGTGTTTTAATCATCGAACCCAAGGAGATATCGTAACAATATTATAATATTATTGAGGTTCACTCAGGTATGTTTATCTCCATTTTCTTTTTGTGAATATCATTTAAATATGTGATAATTTGATACATATATATATATATATATATATATATATATATATATATATATAGGAGATACGAATTAACATTCAATTAGAATTGAAAAAATATCCCTGAGCAAGAGAGGTTCGACAGGTCTCCAAATCCACAACAAAAGGTGGGAATTCTGTACTCGTCGAGTCATCCGTGTAGATATTGCCAAAAGTGGAACGATTGATAACAATTCAGAAGAGTACCGACCGTGAAAATATCAATAGAAGAGAGACAAGTCTCCGACCCTTCTACTATGTTCCAATGAAATGAGCGAGTCTGTGAGCGAAGAATCACCAACAAGACGGATTGCCTTTCTCTGAATAGAATCGATAAGCCTCAATGAATGTTTTGGTGCCGAACTCCACACATGAGAACCATATTCCAAGACAGGTTGTAATCTGGGCCTTGTAGATCATTAGAAGCTGACGAGAAGTGAAGTATTTTTTTGCACGAAACAGAGATCCAAGTTTCTGGGAAGTAGGTTTAGCTATCGATTTCACATGGTTGTCCCATGAGAGATTATCACTGATCGTAATTCCTCGCATCGAGATTCTTGACTTCGTAGGAATAGTTACTCCTGATATCTGAATACTAGACGATGATACATCGGCTTTCCTTGAGAAGAGACGTGCCTGGGTCTTCCTACCATTGAACTACACCGAGTTCATGTTACCCCATTCTATTATTTTCACCAAGTCATCGTTAATTTTATTGACGTGAATGTTTCTTCGAATTTTTTTTTCTCTAGCTGGTATGGGGACTCTGGTAGAGAAACTACTATGAAGAGTAACGTCATCCGCAAAACTATTTACTGAACAAGATGTGTTCTCTAGCAAATCATTGATATAGAGCAGAAACAAAGTGGGCGCCAGAACTGAACCCTGTGGAACACCTGCATTTATTTGGAGAATATCAGATGATACCCCATCAACAACCACATACAGATACCTATCGGACAAGAAATTCTCAAACAAAGCACACAATTGAGGAAGCAGACCATAAGACGGCTGTTTAGAAAGGATACCCCGATGCCAAACTCGATCGAACGCCTTTGAAATATCGAGTGCAACAGCTATCGTTTCTCGGAATTCCTTGATTGAATGCTGCCATATATGAGAAACATCAGCCAATAAGTCACTGGTTGATTTTTGATGGCGAAATTCGTATTGTCGATCATTATTCATTCATGATTTCTCTAGATATTTGATGACCTTCATATTGATTGCTTTTTCTATGACTTTGTAAATTATAGAAAGCAATGCAATTGGTCTATAATTACAAGGTAGAGTTTTCTTTCCTTTTTTTAGGAACTGGCTGATTTCTTGCTGTCCTCCAGGACCTATTAAAAACCCCCAGTCTTAATGAAAAGTTGAATAATTCGTAAAGTACTGGTGTCAATCCGGGGGCACACACTTTCAGAACATTTGCTGGGATTCCATCAGATCCGCAAGCCTCATTAGTCTTCAGGTCCATTGGAATATTTCCTATTTTGTTGGTGAAAAATTATCTCAGGCTTATGACTGTCGACAGGCGTGATATTCGGGGGATCTTTCCCCGATGAGTTCAGAGTAGAATTTCCAGCAAACATATTTGCAAATATATTTGCTATTTGTTGAGCAGTGGTGGCTTGTGATACATCTTCTTTGGCTGAAGGGGGAAATGTACTAAAAGTGAAATTTTTGGCGACCTCTTTAGCAAATGACCAAAACGAACGAGAACCGTTTGGACATAAAACAAGTTTTGAACGAATTTTCTGATGATGTGCTTCTTTACCAGCTTCAATTGTTGCACTACGCGCATTTCTTGCGTTATCATACTCAGATCTCGTCTCCAAATTGGGGTCTTGACCCCAGCGATTGAATGCCGCTGGTTCGGGTGTGACAGCTTGATAGAACCATGGTAGGCAGATTGAGACCCCGGCGTCAAGTTACAAATCCTTGCCCCCTGTGACAACACCTGAGGAGTAGGCAGATTTAAACCTCAGCAGGAAGTCACATTTACTCTTGAAAATGGCTCCAAAATCGGAGCCGAAACGTCGAGAACAAAACTCCAGACGCGGTTCAACCCGAACTCAACAACAACATACAACTGACCGCGGAAACCTATTCGAACATTATATATATATATATATATATATATATATATATATTCTGAATTCTCTCATACATAGGTCCTTCAAACTCACCGATAACCACAATAGATCCAATGAAATGGAAAAGCTCAAATCCGCACTTACCCAGAACGATTTTTCCGATTCCCAAATCCACAAGTCTATTAAACTCCAGCAAACCCGAGATCTTCACCCTAGACCCCCGAAGGACGAACCTGAACGACAAAAAGCTTTCCTTCCATATATTCATGGTGTTACTGATAAAATAAGTCGAATTCTGACACGACATGACATCAAAACCATTTTCACAGCTAACAACCAAATATCCACCTACCTTCGAACACCCAAAGACACAATCCCCAATGAAACCCAAGGAATATATGAAATACCATGCTCTAACTGTCCCAGAACATACATCGGCCAGACCAACCGACGAGTGTCCTGTAGAGCATATGAACACGAACTAGCAGTCCGTAATTCTGACACAAACTCAGCATTATTCCAACATCATTTAGAAACAGGCCACAAAATAGATTTCAAAAACACCAAAACCGTTGCCACAGCCAAAACCCTCCAAACCAGAATTACCCGTGAAGCCATTGAAATCGAAAAACGTCCCAACTGTCTCAATAAACGCGACGATTCTCAAAGACTCCCCAATACCTGGAAACCACTTTTGGTCCGACATACTTCTATTCACTCCGACTTGGGAACCAATCCGTTCGAACCTCCCATCGACCGTCCGATACCTGATCCTGCCATAACTACTAATGAACCCTTAAATCCCACCAACCTTCTATCCTCGATCTCCAGTGATGATAGCCAGCTAGTGAGACAACTCAGACCTAGACGCAAGGTCACTAAGTCTTGAAAATGGCTCCGAAATGGGAGTCGAAACGTAGACAAGTAAATCTTTCCAGACGCGGATCAACCGGAAGTTCCAGCCAGCATATATATATATATATATATATATATATACACATATATATATATATATATATATATATATACCCAAATAGCACAAGTACGTCCAGTGGACGTACTGCATATGTACGGTGAGGATGTATTGTACGTATTTAGGACGTACTTTTGTCTCCGACAGACGTACATAAGACGTCCCTGCGACTTACCGTTTCCGCATAGTCGGTAATCCCAGGTACGTACTTTT
This sequence comes from Zygogramma bicolorata, assembly GCA_032362365.1. NCBI lineage: Eukaryota > Metazoa > Arthropoda > Insecta > Coleoptera > Chrysomelidae > Zygogramma > Zygogramma bicolorata. The sequence goes on from JAVJAQ010000285.1 coordinate 60,668, forward strand.
CTAGTCCACACAGGACCTGAAATGTACAGAAAGGGGAACTGTTTGGGACATTCCGAAAACGTACATTTTCCATTCTGTATGCGCTATCCCAAGTAGAACAAACATATTTGACCAATATTGGTTCAATATTACGGGAATATTAACCTTATATTGTAGATGATATCAATAGTGGCCACAAAAAAAATGTGAACATTCGGCGATATTAGATCAATATTCGAAAACAACGTAATGATATATCATTTTATATCACTTAATGAATCTAAGTTTTCATATTCGGGATTATTCATTTCTTTTTTACCAAATAGTCAAGTTGGAAATTTTACTCATTCAAGTGTACTAACCATCTAACCGAATACTTACTTGGAAAAAGACCTGGCTGCTGCGGGGCTTGAACTCTCGACCTTTTCTATGGAGATATCATTGTCGACCACTGTTACGCTCTACGGCACGGAGATACTTGTTTTTAAGAAGGAGTTGGGTGCTATAGATGTGATGACTTCAAGTTAGTTTTGTTCGAGATAATATTAAAATTTTAGAAAGTTCAGTAACAATGAAAATATATTCGAAAAAAGACTAAAGGATCACTGTCTCATGTGATGGCGGTTTTGGAATATCAAACTTGCTGTGCAAAAAATTCTGTATGTAATTTTCTGGTATTTAAATTCACCACATGTCGATGTTTCAATTTTTTCAATTTTTTTTAGAAATAATTCATTATGAATATTGCATTACCAATATTGATATATGTTCGAATACACTAAGTGATCACTCTCAAAATCCCAATACCCCTGGAACCGAAAGGGACCCAATACGTACGTACTCGGGAGGTCCAAACAGTATGTACATACTAACAGAAATGTAGAAAATGAAAGGAACCCAATCCGTACGTACTTGGGAGGTCCAAACAGTATGTACAAAAAAGTACGTCAACGAGACGTCCAGATAGTATGTACATACGATTTCCAAAAATGTACGTCATTACTATGTCCCGCAAACGTTTCGAAAGATACGTATCTGAAAGGGACTCAATATGTACGCACCTGGAAGGTCCAAATAGTACGAACATAGTTCTTCCAAACATGTACGTAAATGATACGTCTGAGCAGTACGTACATGGGATTCACAAAAAAACACGTCATTGGTATGTCCCTAATTCATTCCGAAAAGTACGTACCTGAAGAGGAGTTAATGTAAACGTATCAGGGACACTCAATAAAGTACGTACATAGTACTTCCAAGCATGTACGTTTTTATTACATTCCGATTGGAACGGGACCAAGTATGTACCTACATGGGACGTCTAACCAGTACATACATGGTACATCCGGTAATGTACGTTCTTCGAATGTCTCCTATACGTCCCGGGACGTATCGACGTAACTGGGACATAAATGGTTCGTCTTCAGGACGTCGTGTGCTATTTGGGTATATAGGAAAGTAGTATTTGATTTGACTATATTGATCAGGATAAAGGTATCTTTTATATTTGGGTGTTGTAGTCAATAATTGGAGCTCGAATAATCAGAAAATAGTTTGCATTTACTGAAGCCCTCCAATTATTGACTACAACACCCAAATATAAAAGAAACCTTTATATATATATATATATATATATATATATATATATATATATATATATATATAATGGAATGAAATTATAGCGGCATTCAGACAAATCATAAGAATTTGAGAAAAATTAACTTCTTCGAGCGGGATTCGAACCCACGACCTTCATCTGGTTGGTATCTACACCTCTGATACCTGCTGAAGTCGATAAACATCGACGACGCTTCGGTTGAAAGGTACAATATTGGGTACTAAGACCATATGATAATGAATGTGTATCCTTCCCAACTAACACCTCTGTCAGTCGAAAACCGCCGAAGGTTCTCGATTGAATAATAACAACTAACTATAGAATTTGAGATAAATGACTTCCGAAATTTGCGATGGAGAACTCAGGGTCTTTGATAGCTCAGTGGTAGAGCATCCGCCTATAGATAACGGAAGGTCGTGGGTTCGAATCCCGCTCGAAGAAGTTGATTTTTTCTCAAATTCTTATGATTTGTCTGAATGCCGCTATAATTTCATTCCATTGTTAATCACACAGACACTAATACTTCTATCGTTCAAATTTTCCGGCTTGAAATCATCTGGTTGGTATCTACACCTGATACCTGCTGAAGTCGATAAACATCGACGACGCTTCGGTTGAAAGGTACAATATTGGGTACTAAGACCATATGATAATGAATGTGTATCCTTCCCAACTAACACCTCTGTCAGTCGAAAACCGCCGAAGGTTCTCGATTGAATAATAACAACTAACAATAGAATTTGAGATAAATGACTTCCGAAATTTGCGATGGAGAACTCAGGGTCTTTGATAGCTCAGTGGTAGAGCATCCGCCTAGATAACGGAAGGTCGTGGGTTCGAATCCCGCTCGAAGAAGTTGATTTTTCTCAAATTTTTATGATTTGTCTGAATGCCGCTATAATTCCATTCCATTGTTAATCACACAGACACTAATACTTCTATATATATATATATATATATATATATATATATATATATATATATATATATATGTATATATATATATATATATGTATATATATCATCCCGTTTTATAATGAAATCCATTACGATACAAATTTTCAACCAATAGAAACTCATTATTTTTCAATCAAGCATGATGTGCAAGCTTTGCATTTTGACGTTTGTCAAGTCAAAATCAGTAGGTATTGAATTTTTGAAGAATTCAGTCAATTTTCGGTAATCGTATGAAAATGTCTTATAGCAGTGAAATAGAAGAATTACCAGCGACTCCTCCACAGATGTCTTAGACAAGAAAAAAATACAATCGAAAGGATTATATATTTCATTTGACAAATGCATCACATATATTTTCATTTTCTACCAAATCATATGAGCTGTCGTGGCTGAGTGGTCAATGGCGCCGGCAGTGAACAGAAACGTCCGGGTTCAATTCCTGACCTCGGCAGAGGTTTTTTATTATTATTATTTTTCTTCTCATTTCTCATTGTCGTATTTTCCGTGGTTATACCATTAATTATAAATTTGTAGAATTTTTCACAGAAATACGATTGATTACCTACTATTATTGTGTTTAATCTAAATACCCGATAATATAATATTTTTATGTCTTCATTATCTATTGGGTGTAGATAAAATAGCGTGTGCAACTCTCATGTAATGGTTATTAATACACTCTCATAAACCATACAAAACTCACCTTCGGCTCGTTTCGTATCCCGGTTTATGCTCATGTATTAATAATCATCATTACACGATCGTTGCATAATATACTATTAATGAATCTCAATAATACTGGTTCCTAGAATGGTTCGTGCGTCCTTAGGAATTTGTACACCATGCTTATTCAAAATCGACACTAATTTGTTTTCTTGAAGTTGAACCCATTCTTGGATATTCTGCTGAAGTGTACTTTCAGAAACATTTTCTATATCATTGTCAATGTATGATGAATCACTGTAACTTGATTGACTGGCAATATCAATATTCTATTCCCTTACTGATATCAGGCGTCGCGTCGGCTGATATTTCTGATATTCAATGCCAGCTATATTTCTGAGCCAGCATCATTTTGAAAATCACAGAAGCCTAGCATTACTACATGCACCTGTTTTCTCATTAGTTATCATGCTGATTTGGCGCCTTTTTTGACTATTACTTGGGTAACGAACAGGCTTGTAACCTCCACTGTGCCACCACAAAAGAATACAATTTTTTATCTTTTTCTCAAAAGGAGATTGACCGAATTTGAACCCTGAGCTGTGACGTATCATAGAGCTTATAATAATTAATATTATACGAGTCTCTTGATTGGAGATATTGAAATAATGTTATCACTTCCTAATGAAATTACGTCCCTAGGTAAGGAACGATAATAAAAACATAATTATCTTTTAGAGATTACTCACGTTGAAATTCACACGAAAAGACTATATAACTACTCCCACTCTCAATAAGCATATACCTATTCAACTTATTGGAAGATGGGTATGTCGAGTATCAATAAACATATATATTGTTTGTTCTAAAATGCTTCGTTTCGTCTACCAGCTGACAAACGTCAACCCCCAGAAGTCGAAACTTGTGGGAGCAATGGATTAACGAGGCCTTACCTTATAGCCTTATAACGTGTGATTACCCAGCATGGTGGCCATATATATCGCTCATAAGAGATAATGTTTGAACAAAATGTAGTAATTGAAAGCCGTGGACAATGAAAACAATTACCGAAAAGTAACTGACTCGTGTTGTTTCTTATATAAATCAATGAGAACAGTTGTATGGTGACTGTGGCTAATTTAAAAAATTTAGTAAAGACAAGTAAGCAGGAGTACTATTCATGTTACGTTTGTGATATCCTAGAAAATTCGCAGTAAGATATGTAAGTTTCGTGTCGGCGGTAAAATGTTCAAGATATCTTTTCTCTTGGTTACCGCCTATCGTAATCTTCACCACGTCGCACTCGGACTTCTCATTTTGATCGCATAAAAACTTCTCAACGTGCACCTAGGGACTTCTGTGTTACCTGGGATACTTAGTAAGTGTTAATTCCACTTGATGCGATATGAAAATCATGGGATAGTTGTAGTATTTTGACTTGGGAAGATATTTGAAAAAAAAATATAGTAAAACTGGGTATAGAGAGCAGTGCGCTATTGAACCTGGAGTACAATACAATTTTGCCATTCTTTGCTTCATATTAATCATCATCCCCCCTAAGAATACTGATTACGAAGGCTCTCAATTATTGAGGGGAAAACGTCGGATAACCGAAGTTTTCTGTCATTACTTCCGTGTATTGTTGTCACTCTTGTTGACATCAAGCTTAGCAGATGCTATCGGAATTTTCATCCGGGAGCCTTCGTGCAGACAGTTCTATTTTGAACTACACATCTGCAATCTAACTAGAATTCCTCTGACCGGCTGATAGGTAACTGTTAGTTGCCTGTATAGCAATCCTGATAGGTGGAATATCTGGATTGAATACAACAACCGACCCAGTTTGGATTTTTCTGGGTTTCCCTGTAGTCAAAATAGCGAATGCGTTACCGTGAAAAGCCGGAAGACGCTCCAGAGCGCTGCGGCACCCATCATGATTAGATGATTAGCCGACCTTTGCCCGCACAAGGCTTTGCCCTCGCCTTCTGGGCGCATTCGTAAGAGTGTTCGACCAGAGAAAATATTAAGATAAATAAAAATCACTAGTGCGACATTTACCAGAACACACGGATAGAACGACGTTTTCAAATCGGTCATCTTATGCAGATCGGTTATTTAAAAGCTTTGACACTATTTTTTGTCTGCATCAGATGACCGATAAGCTTTGGCTATTGAGAAGAAACTTGCTTCTCTCATGTATCATATATATATATATATATATATATATATATATATATATATATATATATATAGGTTATCAAATTCTCTATTTATCAGTTTCCTGATTCATCTTGCTTCATAGCAAATAACACTTTCTATATATATATATATATAGAAGAATAGCTCGTTCAAATGCATATGTAAGATATGTATGGGCCACCATTTAAAACGAAACGGACGACATATCTGATTCCAGGTTATTTGATATGATTTTTAACAACACTGTTACTTTAACCCTCTAGGAAGGATAGCAAACCTCTACTATTTCAAATAGAGAAAGGAGTTCTCTTTTCAAATGACTCATGATTCGTGAAATTCTGTTAGTTTCTTAAATATGTATCGGAATCAAATTTTCCACGACCTTCCTGTAACATTTCTGGCGTAATCAACCGGCTTTTTTGTACAATGCGTTCTCTCAGGTTATTTCGCTATCAAATGGTCAATTTTGTATTATCAGTGACCAAAAAATCACGAAACCAGTGATCCAAAATCGTTGCAAGGCAAAGAAACCAACTCAAGAATATTGGCTGTCTTTGAGATTTTTAGCATTGATTTGGTGGGATCACTTTTCGTACGAATTGATGAAAATGTATGGGTTATTATCTTCACTTGTGTTGTTTATAGAGCTGGCCATTTGAAACTTTCATCAAATTCATCAACTGATAGTTTTCTGTGAGGATTCAGAAAATTGAAACTCAAATATCGCTATTCAATAAGTTTCAGTTTCAAAATGAACATAAAAAAATGTATGCAACTTGTGCAAAAAGTGTTTGTTGCATTCTACATATTGTCTAACTCAGCCTATTTACTTTTTGCACTTGTTACATAAATAACTATTTCTTTGTTGAGTCCAATTTGTGAAATTGAATAACCGTTATAACCAATTTATGTTATAGGAAAAGAGGAAGAAAATCTGAAAAAGTTGGTAAAGGGCTACGACATTTTTCTATGAAAGTTTGTGAAAAAGTCAAACAAAAGGGAGTTACAACATATAATGAAGTTGCAGACGAATTAGTTGGAGAATTTACTAATTCCGTGAGTAATAACAGTTTAGCTGACCAATATGACCAGAAAAATATCAGGAGGAGAGTATATGATGCCTTGAACGTTCTCATGGCTATGAATATAATATCAAAAGAAAAAAAAGAAATAAAATGGATTGGTTTACCCACAAATTCTCAACAAGAATGTCATCAGCTCGAAAAGGAAATGCAGAAGAAGATATCTACAATAAGAGAAAAGGAAAAGCAACTGGAAGATTTGATATTGAACCAAATTGCCTTCAAGAATTTGGCATACAGAAATAAAGAATTTGAAAAGTTACATGGAGCACCACCGCCAAATTCGTATATCCAGTTGCCTTTTATTGTGGTTAACACAAACAAAAAGACTGTTATTAACTGTAGTATATCTAATGATAAGTAAGTAGCAAATTCGACTTAGATTTCCCATTAAGTCGTGGGTCAAAGCATTGTCATGCAATTAATAATAATTAATCGTATTCATATTAGTACTCCTCGATTATCATTTGAATCACAATTGTTCTCGAGACTGAACTGTCAACGAATGCAAACTTGAGGAGTGTTTCTTACTGAAGACCAACGCATTTTTCTTCACTACGCTATTGTAGGTGACTATTTTTGCAGTAGAGTTGAATGAAAATGTTTCTGAAACTTCAAATAGACAGAAAGAAGCGAGAGTGAGACAGACAGAGAGAATGAGGTAGAGACACAGAGAGTAGGACCTAGACAGAGAGAGTGGGAATAGAGTGTGAGAGAAAGAGAGATATTTGACATGTTCGCACATTTTAACAAAATTTGGATACGACTAACCTCTACTACAGTAAATCAAATTTACACCAATGATATGAATGATTTTTTCGAAAAAAAAAATGTGAACTTAGAATAATGTTCTTTGTAGTTTTTTTCTGGATATGATATATATATTATATTTATATTGAGAAGGTAGTGGTCCTGACTGAGAAAAAGAGCGAATGATCTTGAGGAATCATTACATGGATTTTGGGCAAAGTTTAAAGGAAACTCTTTGTCATTTGGTCGAGCTTTCGGAAATGTTTATTTTCCCTATCAAAACAATCTGAAAGGGGTTTAATCGTCCATTAAGTGAATGTTGAGTCAGACCGATGAGAATGAATTACGTGTGCACTGATGAATTTAGTGGATTATCTGGAAGGAGAAAAGACCAAAAGTTGCATTACCAGCTTGACAATTGGTGAGAATTTTGAAGCTATCACGAATTGAGGAAAAATTATCTTGCCCTTGTCAAAATATAGTATAAGCACTACTGATCTCTCTATCTTCCTCTCTGTTTCTCTCTCTCTCGCTTTCTCTCTCTCTCTATGTATATATATATATATATATATATATATATATATATATATATGTATATATATAAAATTGAACCACTTCATAATTATTGACTTATTTTCAGGATGGAGTATCTTTTCCAATTCAATGACAAGTTTGAAATCAATGATGACGTAGAAGTTTTGAAATCGATAGGAATGCTCGCTGGTGAGTTTTCTCTTATTTACGGAATCAACTGAATAAGTGAGCACTCGCTCGAAGGAATTCGTCTCACTAGACTTTCCATTAAATTTTAGATTTCCCGATATTGAAGAAAGTTGTGAGTTATTCAGTTTGGAAGCTATGCCCAAGGTCTGATCGAGGGAATTATTCCCTTGGCTGATAAAATCATTTTACGTCGCTAGATTCGAGAAATTACTGTTGTAACTAGAGATCGGCAATTGATTCGAAATTTAATATGTTATCTCCGTCTGGCTTCTTGTTCCATATTGTCGTCCATCTTCCTCCGAGTCCCAAGCATTACATTCTGAGGCCTGTTTCGGTCTAACTATCTGACAGTTGGTTCAGTTTGGAATATCCCGCTCCTCTTCGAAGCCGGAAGAGGTGAATGCTGGTGGTCGGGCACTTGAATTATAGTTAGTAGTTGAGGTTTTTGGATATAAATCTATCCATTGTCATCCTTTTGGTTTTCCCAGCTATCCCAATATCGATCAGATCATACGTTACTCGTTCCTCCATCGGTCCGAGTTTAACGTCAGGAAGAGGATCCTCCTCATCCAATAATGACGTTGAATGTGGCGTTGAAGTTTCAACCACTGTTGATATTGGCAGGTTCCTCTCATCGGGAACAGTTCGCAGTGATACCCCTTCCGATACCAGATTCAACTCTCCTATCAATTGAGAAAACTTATTCACAAAATCCGTTTCGACTCTTCCATGACTATTTGATGGAGTACGAGTGCAGTTACTGCACCGATACGTAATTCCTGAATACATTTTTTTGAATTCGTTGTTCTGTTTGTTATCGGTTATAATTGCACGAGTGCATAAAAATTACCGATAATTTCGCAAGAAAGCGTGATATCTGAAAATTGCAAGAGTTTATTTTCATATTTTGGCGAAAGTCTTTTACAAAATATGAAAATAACCGAGTGCAATTTGTATAAGATATCACGCTTGAATGCAAAATTATCTGGTCATTTTTATGCACGAATGTAATTCATTGGAATATTTCACGAATAAGGAAATTCTCAAAAGAAATGTTATTTTTTGTTCATGTATACTTTCCTCTATAGATTGTATGGAGCACTCACCAATACGCGAAATGTTTTTCTATTTTTGAAGTCTATCTGACATTTATTTGTGTTGTTTACTGACGTCTAGCGATACGGTTTCAAATGTGTTGTTATGGTGACTTGATACAATGCAATTACCGCTGTAAGTTTTCGATAATTGCATTGCTCTTATGGGACATTTTATATATGAGGGGAATATTCGTCAAAATTCTCTATACGACCATGTGATTCTGTCAATTTATGTTGACAAATTTAAATTTTCTTTATTGAACCTAAATTTATTGTCGAAGGCATCGAGCGCCTATTTGTGTTGCCTATTGACAGATTTCTAGTTTTTAGTTCATAGGTTGACTCGTCATTTAGTTACCTAGTATCTTCCATAGTTCCGCTGTACTTTTTTCCGTGAATAAATTAAGGGAATTTCAGAAAAAAGATTTAACGAAAATCATAATCCGCCCCTGCCAGAAGACGAAATCAAAGAAAACAACCTATAAATAAGTTTTACGGAACCAACTAACGGTCAAAACCATAAATCTCCGTTGAACGCAAGTTAAATAAAAAAAATCAAATACTCTGATTTATAGGTCGTGCCTTGCAGAAACCAACCTTGAATTGAAAATTTATAATAAATATATGCGAGTAACACCCAAAATCACCAAATCGCACATGTATTTCAAAAGTGACACAAGTCAAAAAATGAGGATTTTGAGCTTTCGTGTCAGATACAACTAATGAATAATGTTCCATTCGTGCTTCAATAGTGTATTATGTTAGCTTCGATACTTACCTGAAAGATGGCGCTTGTGTCACTTTTGACGGTTTAAAGTGATTCAGTACAGAAAGTTCAATACTGTCTGAACTCTAGATGTGTCCATTTGAATATTTTTCCTCGTGCTATTGCTTCGCACTAAATAGTATTATTTTGAGTTGTGTCGTTTTTTTTGAGTAAATTACCATACTATTGAAGTATTACATAGAGTTGAGACAATTTTGTTGACCCAAAAGTGCTTATGTACATTGCACTATTTTGAATTAGAACGGTTTAGACGAATCAGGTAAGTGGTGTGCCTTGTATTTTTTCTAGTTACCACTCTTTAGAACAACCATTTTAAAATTCAAGGTTATGTCACTTTCGATGAATTTCTGTGAAAATATTCTTTTTTGCTCAAAATAAACATGTTTCCGAATCGTTCAAGCTTTAATGATCAATTCTACATACAATTATTGATTACAGTGCGAATTCAGAGTAGAAATACTGATACAAAAAAAGTTTGCGTTGTTTTGTTGTGAATAGTTTCATTTCAACACATTCAGTATTTCTTATATTTTTCAAAACTGAATAAAATAATTGATTTTGACTAGAGATGAAAAGTATCTAAAATGACGGTTTTTCTGTTAACCATACAACATAAAGGCAATGGTATTATGATCAACAATGGAAAATTATATTTTTTTCAGATATTCCATCATCCAATCGACTACTCGGGCTGCTATAAAATAATGGGAATGGTCTCCTTACTGAACAGAGAAAATATGTTTGAATCTGAAAACGTTCAAACTGTGGAACTCGATTTTTCGAATCAGGCACGAGATAAAGAGAGAGCTGAAGCGGGTTTGGAAATTCAAACGCAAAATACTAATTCTCAAGGAAGTAATATTTACGAAGCGTTCAATGAATCAGGAAATCCCTCTAAAATGACCATAAGAAAAGTTCAACTTATTATGTCTCACCAATCGACAGCGGTGAAAGTGACGTTGATGATTCTGATAGAGACCCCCATTTTGAAGCCAGTACTAGCTCTAGCAGTTCCTCTGATATTTCCGATGAAAATGAGGTTGATACCCAGATAACAAATTTCGATACAGTAGATGATGTTATTTCCATCATAAATACAGAATCAATAAGCACTGATGATGATATTTGGAATCCTCTTCCATATATACCCCTCAGCAATATACCACCCTTATTCGATCTGCTAAAAAAGTGGTCTGTCTTATAAAGTACACGAATCAACCTTTGAGGACTTTCTCGACCTCAAGACACTACAAGAAACCTGGGGTACCTAACAATTTTACTGTAGACTCTGATAAGAACCAAGTGAGCTGGCATGACCTAAGAGTTCTGAGGGTGGAAAAAGGTCATTCTCATTGTTTTTTCGAAATCTTAGGAAAAAAATCGGCAGTTCACTTCAAGGACGATCTACTAGTGTATCAAGCATATTCTCAACGAATACCTCTGAAGGAGAATAAAAAAAAAAGATTTACAGAAGCTTGTGGACCGACAAATTATACCAAACTTGTATTACGAAAATTACTATAAATCTGTGTTTGATATTCCACAATAAAAAAAGTTGAAAATTCATGGTTTCAGTATTTTCCCACGATCGGTGGCAAAAAAAATTGAAGTTTTTCCAAAGTATCCCTGAGGTGGTGTGCCATTAGTACTTGAGAAACAGAAACTCAATTCTTTTTATATTTTAACATAATTTACAAAAAAATCAGTTACTTACCATAACATAAAATTTGATACATGCTGTACTTGGTTCATCAATAACGTTGTAACTCGAAATATTCGATAGCATTATTCATTGAATCAATATCTTAACTAAAAAAATGATTATAGAGTATTGAATAGTGTACATGAAATAACACATGTGCAACTATGTATTATGTATATATGTACAATTCGTAACAAAGTGTTACTGTGTAATAATAATTGTTAGTTCAATAGCAAACAGTTTTTCGCGATTTCTGGAAAAGGTACTTTTTTGACTTGTGTCACTTTTGTAATACATGTGCGAAATATAAAATGAGTCTTGGTTTGCGTAGGGTGTAAGTTCAACAAAAAACGGCCGAATAGGTAAACGACACCGGTGGCAAAGGCCACTCGAACTCACTCTCGAAAAAGAGAAGAGGAGTTGAACTCCGATCGGATAGTCTGGGTAGTAGAAAATAAAAATAAGAATGAGATTCGACTCGACAGGTGTCCCCCAACTTCACACTTCTTTGAATAAAATTCAACCCAATCAAATAATCAATATAATAATGGGATACACTCGGGAGTTCCCGAAAAAAACAATCCACCCTTCCGATGATGTTTAAAATAAAATTCCATTCAAGGGCATCATACAGTGTGGTCTAACGAAAACTTAACACCTCGATTTTTCGGCTTTAAAATGAAAATGTGGTAATTCGCTCGGATCCGTCAATTTCTGATTGGAGGGGAAACTCTTGTCATCCCCGTTTTCAGGAAAGCCCTTAAAAAAGTACAAGGGAGTCAGATCAGGTGATCTTGGTAGCCACTCAATATGTCTGTCCCCTTCCAATAAATACAAATGAGGTGGTGCGCCATCTTGTTGGAACATGATCGATTGATGGTCTTCGTTATTCTTCAATACTTGCACGAGGGCTGGATGAATAGCGTTCTCTGATAGATCTAAATGAATTTGGCCAGTGAGATTACTAGATATAAACGATGAGATTGGAACCTTTGGTGTAAAAGTTGAAACTTTTTCTAGAGATCAATCACCCTAAAACCAAAATGATATTTTTGCACTCGAAGCGCGTTTCGCTAACAAGGTTGGCATCTTCAGGAGAAGGAAATTGATACTGATATCAATTTTATGTCATGAGATAACCTCTGGCAAATTTTCATTTTTAAGATTTTTCATTTTCCTCATTTCAAAAGTCTTGTTTGGAGGGTACTCGGTTAAATTTTTTGGGTACGTTACTAAATAATATTTTTTTTATTAATCCCATACAAATCTGGTAATAGCGCTTGTAAGTGGCTCATCTTCTGAAATATTGATTTTTGATTGTGAGTTCTCAAACTTGTACAGTTCTTGTGTGATTCCAGGTAATTGAAGATATCTGATAACATAATTAATGGAAAAATTGATACTTTGGTAGATCACATTTCCCATTCAGCATAATAAGGATCAATGGCCATGCTGATATTTTCAACAGTTTCTTTCGAGGTGAACTTTGGGATCATTATAGAGATTGCCTATTTTTAAGACATATTGACATCAATACATAGCAAAATAGCTAACTCTCTTAAGGTCTGAACTCCCGTCATATAGCTTATGATTCCTGGAAGAAGACCAGCCTTGTAATGATCTTGAAGTCTCCTTCGTCTAGTGGTTTTATTCAGTTCTTCCTAACCAAGATGATTGTGATTGACATATTACCTCAGTCGAACGATCAACCTAGGTTTATTGTTCAACCAATAAATTCTTCAAAACTCCAAGAATATTTTTTAAACTTTTTTTTTAGCTAAAATCGAGGCTAGGTAGGTAGGTACTTCGAGAGGTTCGTTTTCCAAATCTTTCACTGAACAGTTATAGTTCATCAGTATGACTTTCACATATAAAAAATATAATTGAAACTGCAAGAATTCGGAAAAAAGTTTCTTTTTCTCCCCATAACAATAATAAATAATCTCACTCAATAGTTCAATGTCGAATTTATTCTTCATTCAAAGAAATTGAAAACAAAACAAATCATAACAAATACCTTAGATTTATTATAAATAATAAAATAAGTAATGTACTTGAACAAATCTCCTGGCCTCCAGTGTACAACCAATACATTTACATTTGTTCAAGAGGTGCTCAAACTATGTACAGAAAATCGTATATTTCGTAGAAAAAATGACAAAATTGCACTCTGAATAACAAATGGCTGATAGTCTCTTTAAATAAAAAAAAAAAATAGACATAACGTGAATATCAAAAAAGAACCTGGAAACATGGAATTGAGAAGAAACTCCAGAATCTTCAGAAACGAACTAAACGCATTAATAATAAAAATTAAACATAATTACTATAAACAGAAAATTGATTGTAATGAAAATTGTGTGAAAAATTTATGGAAAGTGATAGAAGACAATAGCAGAACAAAAAAAGGAAAAACTCACATGAATAAAACTAAATTGTTTTCTGGCGTGTTATTGACAAAAAAATATGACATAGCAAATGAATTCAACAGGACGTACGTTGAACTGGGAAAAAAATGGCCCGAAAAAATAAAAGTAGACCCACTATTTCAGTACAGTAGAGCAACTATGGCCAACCCATTTGTATTTGATCCTGTTGATGAGAAGTGAGTCGAAAATGCAATAATGGACCTAAATAATAAAAAGGCGGTTGGTAGTAATGATCTGTAAGCTGAAACCATCAAATTAATAACTCCCTATATTCTGGAACTTCCAACGTATATCATTAACATTTATATCGATAGAGCAGTGTACCCTACAGCATTCAAATATTCTATAACTACCCAACTGTTCAAAAGGGGTCAATTAACGGAAACAATCAATTATTGGCCCATATCACTACTCCCCCTATCTAAAATATTTGAGAAAATAATAACCGATCACAATTATACTCAAAACGTCCTATAAAATCAACAGTACGGAAAAAAATCGCCTGAGGATGCCATCCGGAGTCTAACTTCAAAAATCACAGAACCACTAAATAACAGCAAACCGTGCTTAACAATATTCATTGACTTATCAAAAGCCTTCGATACCGTTAGTCACCGTTTGCTTTGGCATGATCTGGAGGATATTGGTATTCGGGGAAATTGCTTGAAGCTATTTGAAAGTTACCTGACAAATAGACTCCTGTGAGGGTCGATGGCGTCTGCGGTAGTGCAGAAAAGATCGAATATGGAGTTCCGCAAGGGTCCATACTAGGCCCTATACTCTTCAACATATATGTCAATGATCTGTTCACACTACAAACTAAGGGTGGCATAACCGGCTTATAGTGCTGAAAGTTGAATGGAAATGAAATCTGAAGTGGAAGAAAATTCTCCAAATATCAAAAAATATCTACATAGCAAGCTATTGACTGTCAACTTCGAAAAAACAAATTACGTACCTTTTAGCTGTTCTTCATTTGACACTCCTCCGTTTTACCAACTGAAAATCAAGGTTGGCACAGACATTTTGTCAAAAAAAGGAGTTAAATACTTATGAGTTGTATTTGATCCGCACTTGAAATGGATTCTTCATATAGCCTGTGTGACAAATAAACTGAAAAGCATGTTATTCAAATTTAGAAAATCAAAAAATTTATCTTCGCCAGATTATCTGAGGATCGTATACTTCTCTCTACTTGAAAGTCATTTCAGATATGCTATCGGTGTCTGAGGTACAAGTTTGAAATTGCACCGTCGCTCTTTAGAAGTCACAAAAAGAAGATTCCTAGAACTAATGAACCGATAACTAATGTATATTGACGGCGCTCGTTCGTCGGCGAGTAAGTTACTAATATGTGCACCTGCTAGGTATCGCAATTTGAACTGGTTCTTTGTCGATCGGTTATATTGTGTGTGATACGAATTTGTCGCTAGTGAAAAACTATGAAGTGAATGTGAAGTATCAATCATTATTTTTGTATCAGTACATAAGAATTAATAATCGGTAAAGGATTCCTTCCGTCCCAACGAACTCAGTTCACAAAAAAAAAGCAAACTGATAAACTGTTTGCAGAACAAGTATGCCCGGTACATGTACGATGTGCTCGTCGGCTGTGACAAGGACGAATGCTGGGCTACTGTGCAGTGGCGTATGCGGAAAAGAATTTCACCTCAAATGTACAAAACTGCCTCCTAATCTAACTGATATCTCATCCCTTAGTGGACTCAGCTGGAAATGCCAGAAGTGTATTAACATACCACCTCCTACAATGGAATCCATTATTGCGAAAATAAATACACTCTCTGATGATATGAAGGACCTCAAATGCCAATTCATCCCAAAACACCGAGCTCATCAAAAGTCTCCAATTTTACAGCGACAAACTGGATGAGTTCTCGGATAAAATGAAGAAACTAGATGTAACGGTGAATGTTGTGAATGGAATCAGAAATCATCGACTTGAAACAAGATAACCTCCAACTTAGAAGATAAATCGAAAATCTTCAACAACAAGGGCGCAGAAAGAATGTGGAGATTAGAGGAATCAAGGAGACAGCTGGGGGGAATTCTATGATCATCATCATGAAAATTTCGGAAATAATAAATGCCAATTTGACTAAAGATAACCTTGAAACTGTGCACAGAGTTGCCTCCTACCCCGAGGCAAACAAATCTTTACCAAAAACTATCATAGCATCCTCAGTGGCGTAACCAAGGTAAGCCAAGCCCCTTGGCAAACATAGGCTATACGCCCCCCCACCCTATAAATAATATATATATATTTATATATGGTAAGATTCCGTTGCTACGCCTCGAATATGAAAAATTTTTGGTGAAACTTACGTATTCTGGCCTCCTGAAGAAAAAAGTCAAATGAAATTTTTGGGGCTCTCAACTCGTTTCGAAGATACTGCCCCCCAACGACAGGAAATCGGGGTTTTACGCCAATGTTTGTTTCTCAGCCAATTCCGCTCAAAATTTCTCCTTTCTATCAGCAAAATATACACATTCTATATCAACTTCTTCATCACTTTCCAACCGAATTATACTAATTTTTCCATTTTTCACTACAAAACTCTAAAATTTCTATGACGATTTACATTATAGAGTTTTGTAGTGAGAAATGCTTATAATTCGGTTATGAAGTAACGAAGAAGGTGGTATATAATGTGTATATTGTGTTGATAGAAAGGAGGAATTTCGAGCGGAATTGACTGAGAAACAAACATAGGCGTAAAACCCCGATTTCTTGTCTTTGAGGGGCCGTATCTCCGAAACGAGTTGGGAGCCTCAAAAATTTCATTTGACTTTCCAGGGGACCAAAATACGTAAATTCCACCAAAAATTTTTCGTTTTCGAGATATAGATTGGTAGTCTTTGCTGACCAGTCAGGATACAAGGGGAGAAGATATTGGGTGAAGCAGCAAGCAAAAAGTGTAATCTTTTCCCACTGTATTTCCAATATTTCGGCAGTGAATACTGTCATCTTCAGGGAAGCTACAAATATAACGTCCTTTGTTAAAAATATGGATTGAAATTTACGACAAATGACATATGACAAGAATTTGTAAATGTGAATACTTATGAAGTATGACAGATACAACAACTATTTGGCTGCTGCTTATGTGAACATTTAGCAATTTACTGAACTCAAAGGAGTGACGTATTGCCAAATAGTTGTTGTATCAGTCATACGTCATACTTCATAAATATTCACATTTACAAATTCTTGTCATATGTCATTTCGTCATTTCTCGAAAATTTTGATTCTAACCTCCATAAACACGCTGCGACTGACTGCACGTGGCGGAACTTAGTTATAAAATGAATTCAAAATAAGTAATCACTACCAGTTCTCAATGCTATTGAAAACAATGGAACAGAACTCGCCCCGACTTTGAAAATAAATGCAATGAGGTGATTCAGGTTATTGAGAACGCGCCCGGATTGTTTCGGGCATTCGGGCGTCAAATCGAACGCAACTTATAATATAATAATAATAATATATATAAATAATGGGTATAGAGGTCCCTGATACTTGATGCAGGGCCTGCCGACAGGCGCCTGAGACTTTGATGCATTTGCTGTCATCTTGTGCAGTTTATGCGGTCTCGGCCTATATCCATCGCCATAACGCGGCCTTACGAGTGCTGTACTATTTTCTTCGGCACTCGTATGAAATAGACAGGACACCAGTACTGCCTTACGCTCCAGGGGATATTGAGTCCGTTGTGGAGAATGAAAGGTGTCGAATTTTTTGGAACTTTTCATTCCCCACCCTCAGGCAAATACAGGCCAATAAGCCTGATATAGTCCTCTTTGACCACCGAAGTAAGACGATATTCGTTATTGAGTTTTCGGCCCCTGCCGAAACGAATATCGTCCGAAAAGAGGAGGAAAAACGGACAAAGTACCAGGACTTACTTTACGAACTCCGCAGGCTCCACCCAGACTATTCTGTCAAGTTAGTGGTTCTGATTATAGGTGTTCTCGGTGGTTCCAGATCAACGCTACTCTCGGAGCTCAAGATCATACCGGCATGCCGTAATGCGGCAGAGGTCTTGGCCGGCCGCATGCAGAAGGCCGTTATTCTCGGTTCGTTGCGTCTGCTCAGGACTCACGATTCTCGGAGCCAGTGACCACTTACCCTGCGGTGCGGGAAGTGGTCATTGGTTGGTTTTACTAGCGCGTTCGCCCACTGGGTCGGAGCAGTAGGGAGTACGGACCCGACTGGATTTGTTTAGACGACAGATACCATAATAATAATAATAATAATAATAATAATAATAATAATAATAATAATAATAATACATAAGCAGGGGAGACTAAACAACATCTGAACAGTCTCTGGTGAGTAGCGCCACCACTTTCCTGAGCTTAGGATGCAAAATCGGACCGGCAGCTAATGCGCATCCGGGAGAGAAAAGCTTTTTCTCTCTGGTGCCGGCCGTGGGCCTGCTGGGCTAACCACCTTGCAGGCCCTCAACTCTGGTTCCTGTCACTAGAGGACAGGGCCCCCACAACCGACCCCATTCGGATAGGGGTCAAGGGCAAGGTGGAGGGGCCCAAACCGATAGACAGCCCAATGACGACTCTGGCAATGGACATGGACAACGTTTTGAGTGGACCGACGGACTGAGAGACGACCTGATGCGGTGCTACGAGAGTAGTGAGCCCGCCCGAAGGGGATACATGGCAAGAATGCATGCACTGTGGTGCGTGGCACACCCGGAGCATGCCGCCTTTTCCGCCCAAAATCTCAGGGATTATGTATCCCATCTTCGTGGCCGTGGCTATGTGCGTGCCCCGCCGAGGCCGGTTGAGCAGGCGGTAGAAATACCGCCAGTGCGATTGGTGGAGGAGAGGGTGCGCCTGGAAGCACCGAGAACCCACAACATCGGGACCCGGATGATGCTTCACAGAGTGAAGCCCCTCAGGCCAGAACAACTGGCCCTAGTGGATGCAGAGGTTCGTAGTGCGCTTACAGAAGAGGCCGACATCTGGCAGATCAACTGTGCCGTGTATGACGCAGTTCAGGCTCTTTCTGGGAGAGAGGGAGGTGACAGATCCTTCGACCCCTCTAGGAAGCATGAACAGCGCATACAGAAGATGGAGGCTAAGATCAAGTCGGCGAGACAACACGCGTCTCGTATCCAATGTGTGATGGACTACTTAGCGGCTAATAGACCATTTACGCACGCAGTGCGGCAAATCGCTGCAAAACTGCGGAGATCCCATCACACATTGAATCGAGGAGTGCTGCTCACCATCAAGCAGCATTGCCTTGAGAGGATACGAATGCTGGTGACTGCAAAAAAGTCACTAGTGAGGCGGGCGAGGGCTTTCTCAGAGAACAAACAGTTCCGCGAGAAACCCTCTCGCCTATTCCAATTGCCTCCGCGTGTTGTGGATAATCCGCCGGCCGCTGATCGGGTGGAATCCTTCTGGAAAGGTATCTACGAGCATCCGCAACCACTCAACCGAGACACTCCAGCCCTGACGCAGTTTGAAGCTTTCTCTAGGAGGCTTCAACAGCCTGAGCCCGAAATACTGCGTCAACCGATAACCACGGATGAAGTTCGGAGAGCCCTTGAGGGTTCGAAGAACTTTGCTGCTCCAGGCCCTGATGGCCTCAATAACTATTGGTGGAAAAAGTTACCGAGCACCCACCACCATTTGGCCAGAATATTCAGTTCTTGGCTGAACGGAGAGCAGCTGATTCCGGAATGGTTTGTCGAGGGGCGAACCGTGCTAATCCCGAAGAACGGAGATTTGTCGGATCCTAAGAATTACAGACCGATAGCATGCTTGAATACGTGTTACAAGATGTTTACACGCATCTTGTATATGCGTACTCTCCAAGCAGTTGACCCGGTGTTCGAACGGATATATGAGCAAAAAGGGTCGAAGAGGGGTTCCGCGGGCTGTAAGGAGAACCTGCTGATCGATAGATGTATCACGCAGGACTCCGTGCAGTATAAGCGGAATCTTTCTATGGCCTGGATCGACTATCGCAAGGCATTCGATACAACATCACATGAGTTGTTGTTGTACTTACTCGAGTGCCTTGCGGTACCCGATCAAATAGTGAGATGCATCGAACAACTGATGCCGCTCTGGAGGACCCGCTTCACCATAACATCAAGTGAAAGCAGGATCCAAACAGAGCCGGTCATCATAAGAAGAGGTGTTTTTCAGGGAGATTCCCTCAGCCCTCTTCTCTTCTGCATCTCACTAATGCCATTGTCCGTTGCGCTCAGGAAAACCCGGGGATATAACTGCGGCACCCCTGGAAACCGGAGGCATAAGGTCACCCATCTTTTCTATATGGATGACCTTAAGCTCTATGCTTCTGGAGAAAGGGATCTACAGCAGTCCCTCAGGGTGGTGCAGGAGTTCACGCATGCTGTCGGTATGGAATTCGGGATCGACAAATGTGCACTGGTTCATCTCAAAAGAGGACGATGCGAGGATTTCGCTGAGGATGCCCAACTCGTAGACGGAAGCATTCTACATCATTTGAATGCCGGAGAGACATACACCTATTTGGGTGTGGAACAACGCCACACCCAAGAGGTGGACTCGGTGAAAAATGCTCTCCGTGGCAAGTATAGGCAGAAACTACGGCAGATCTGGTCCTCAGAGCTGTCGGGCAAGAACAAAGTTTCTGCCACCAACATGCTTGCCATTCCGATTCTACTCTACTCCTTCGGAGTAGTCAAGTGGACTCAGGAAGAGTTGCGGCAACTTGACGTGAAGACTCGCAAAATGATGCATATGCACAGAAGCATGCATCCCAAATCGTCCGTTCCACGGTTATATCTCCTCCGACAACAAGGGGGCCGTGGACTTTTGAGTTTGGAGTGTCTCCACAACAGAATGGTGCTGGATGGAGCCTGTAGAGTCATCAGGAGTTCGGATCCCCTAAACTGCATGGTCCGAGATCATGAACATGCAGGAATCGGAGCCTTTTTATTCAAGGCAGCAAGGCGCGCTGCTGATGAACTTGATATAGTCTTCGACACCGAGCAGGTAAACCAACTCTCTGTCACCGAGTTGGAGCCCGCTCGGAGAAAAGCTCACATCAAGGCTGCATAGAATGCTAAAATGCTGCAGCTGCATACAGACAAGCCCATGCATGGAGTCTTCTTTAAGAACATCGAGGACCATGGCTTGTCTGTTGAGCTGACATTTGCCTTCCTCAGGTCAGGTGAGCTGAAGTCGGAGACTGAAGGGTTTATCATGGCGTGCCAAGACGGTGTCTTCAACACCCTAGTCTACCGGAGCCGCGTGATGGGTATAGAGGTCCCTGATACTAGATGCAGGGCCTGCCGACAGGCGCCCGAGACTTTGATGCATTTGCTGTCATCTTGTGCAGTTTATGCGGTCTCGGCCTATATCCATCGCCATAACGCGGCCCTACGAGTGCTATACTATTTTCTTCGGCACTCGTATGAAATAGACAGGACACCGGTGCTGCCTTACGCTCCAGGGGATATTGAGTCCGTAGTGGAGAATGAAAGGTGTCGAATTTTTTGGAACTTTTCATTCCCCACCCTCAGGCAAATACAGGCCAATAAGCCTGATATAGTCCTCTTCGACCACCGAAGTAAGACGATATTCGTTATTGAGTTTTCGGCCCCTGCCGAAACGAATATCGTCCGAAAAGAGGAGGAAAAACGGACAAAGTACCAGGATTTACTTTACGAACTCCGCAGGCTCCACCCAGACTATTCTGTCAAGTTAGTGGTTCTGATTATAGGTGTTCTCGGTGGTTCCAGACCAGCGCTACTCTCGGAGCTCAAGATCATACCGGCATGCCGTAATGCGGCAGAGAACTTGGCCGGCCGCATGCAGAAGGCCGTTATTCTCGGTTCGTTGCGTCTGCTCAGGACTCACGATTCTCGGAGCCAGTGACCACTTACCCCGCGGTGCGGGGAGTGGTCATTGGTTAATTTTACTAGCGCGTTCGCCCACTGGGTCGGAGCAGTGGGGAGTACGGACCCGACTAGATTTGTTTAGACGACAGATAATAATACGTCTTTATTCACCATAGCAGATACAATAAACCAATCATGAGAAGGAATAATACAATGGTGAATAGGCGGAGTATCAGCCGAGGCTGTTTTTCAACTCAACCTGTTATCAGTTAGAACTTAGACTACTTGAATTTCTTTAATGAGTAACACATTCTTCCTGATTTTTTTTCAATTGTCAATTGTGTACCTCTATCTCTATCTATATGACATTCATCAGGTTTATTCATTTCAGATATTATTATTTTTTCGTTATTGAATGCCTTTTGTTGCGCCCCCTCCTGCACTGCGCCCCTTGGCGCCGCCAAGGTTGCCAAGGCGTTATTTACGCCACTGAGCATCCTTCGTCAATATTAAAAAATCATTCATGCAAGCATATTGTTCTGTTCGTACCCAAAAGAGAAGCTACCCGCTTTCCCTGGTTTACGAAGGTTCGAAATTAGAAAATAGAGAAGACTAATAAAATGTAGGTACAAATCTATTGTCACATAACCACCGAAGGCGTTACGAACAACGAACTCGTTTGTAATCAAAATCTCAACTACTCGCTAAAAATTATCAAATATAAAAACACAGGTCCCTGACTGCGCCGGTCTCCCTTAGTCAGGTATCGTCGCCCTAGCAACCGACGGATTTATCGATTCCCTTTTGATCGTCCAGCTGCGGCGTTGCCGCTATTAGTTAACAGTCTTTGTGTCTTCGACACATATTCTTCTTTCAACAAATCCAATAAACTCACTGCTGACCTAATAAACACAACTTTCGAGAAGTCTCCAATACATATCAGCGAACATTTGTCTCCTGCAAATAAGCTACTCCACAAAAAAGCCAGGGAATTTTTTTCCAAACAAAACTACAAATTCTGTTGGGTCAAAGACTACAAAATCTTCGTCAAACAAAATGATGACAGCCGAGCGATCCAAATTACGAGTGTAGATGCACTAATGGCTTTGCAATCCACTTAATTTTTATCAGAGAGTTCCAATGCATTTCTGTCTCTTCCGCTTGTCTTCGTGATGGACCTGAAATTATTCTATCAGAACACTCGAGGTCTCAGGACCAAAACCAGTGATTTCTACAAGCCTGTTTGCTGCATGGACCATGACCTCATAATGATCGCCGAATCTTGGCTGACTCCTGAAGTGTCCACTATGGAAATCTTCCTAAAGCGATATGACGTGTACCGACAGGATCGTGACCGTACATTATCCGGAAAAAGTGATGGTGGGGGTGTTTTTATTGGGGTAAATAGTGATCTAAGTTCGCATTGTGTATCGTAGTGGTATGTTGATGGTTCAATTGAGCACATATGGGTATCTGTACTGCTGGGGGCTGGTGAAAATTTGTAATTGTGTTGTATATATGCACCGCCAGATGCCAACTTGCACGATTTCAATCTATTTTTTGATAACCTTGAAAAAATAATTTCCGAGAATGATAAACATCAATTTGTACTAGTTGGAGATTTCAATCTATCCAACATTGATTGGAAAGTAAACAATGAAACTGCAAATGCTTACGAGCTTGCTGGTATAGTGGGACCCATTAGCCAATACTTTATCGAAAGCATCAATTTCTGTAATTTTTGCCAATTTTCCGATTTGAAAAATGACAAAAATAATGTACTGGATCTATTATCTAATACTAGCAATATTGAAGTAGTTCGTAGTACTGCTCCCCTAGTCCCAGAGGACCACTCCCACCCCTCTTTTGAGGTGAAT
This sequence comes from Zygogramma bicolorata, assembly GCA_032362365.1. Classification (NCBI taxonomy): domain Eukaryota; kingdom Metazoa; phylum Arthropoda; class Insecta; order Coleoptera; family Chrysomelidae; genus Zygogramma; species Zygogramma bicolorata. The sequence continues at coordinate 84,411 of JAVJAQ010000285.1, forward strand.
ATCATGTTTGATTCTATTAGACTTCAAACCAAACAAACTTACACCAAATTGAAATTTCAAAATGCCAATTACAACGCTATCAATCAATATTCAACCGAAAAAAACTGGATCAACATTCTGAAATCAAAAAATATAGATGCATGTGTCCGAGAGTTTTACAACGTATTGAACGAATCTTTTGAAAGATATGTTCTCACCAAACAAAAAACAAAAAAATCAAAAAACAATCAGCTCCTGCTTGGTTCTCTCGATCCACAAAAAATTTACTCAAAGACAAAAATAAATACCGAAAAGGTGGAAAAAATTTAGAAACCCATTGGACTACCACACCTTTTCAGATCTACGTAGAGAGGTGAAACATCACATAAAAGAAGATTATATTTCTTACATTGCCAAAACCGAATTAAATATTAAAGAGGACGTCCGACATTTTTAGTCTTTCGTGGCAAACAAAAAATCAAACAATACTCTTCCTCAAAGGATGTTCTACAATGGAGATGTAGCAACAAATAACGTTGATATATGTAACCTTTTCGCAGATCATCACGGAAGCGTATATATACCAGATGATATACCCTCTGAAGTCCCCCTGAACCATTCGCTGAACATCAATACTGAACCAATTACACTTGATTTCATTTCGAAGGAACAAACCGCACGAGCCCTTGAGGACCTAGACCCTAAAAAAAGAGCGGGCCCAGACGGAATTCCATGTATATTCATTAAAAATTGTTGTTACAGCCTCATTGAACCTCTTTTCATTTTATATAACAAAGTGATCAGAATCGGTACATTTCCATCCATGTGGAAACGCGCCATGGTAATATCGATTTTCAAATCCGGTGAGAAAAACCAGGTCTCAAATTATCTCCCTTTAAGATCATTTTGGGAAAATTCTCGAATCAATCATAACTAACGAACCGTTCTTTATGGTCAAAAACAGAATTTCTATACATCAACATGGGTTTTTTAAAAATCGCTCAAAGCAGACAAACATGATTCCATATGTACAAGAAATTCTCGAGACATTTGACAGCGGTGCTTCGGTGTGCTCCGTGTACACGGATTTTTCGAAGGCCTTCGACGGGGTACATCACCCCACACTGTTGAGGAAGCTCGAGAATTTCGGTGTGCACGGAGGACTGCTGAGGCTCTTTTCGTCATATGTATCAAACAGAGTTCAATACGTTGTGATGAATAACTCCAGGTCTCGTGATATAATAGTAACATCCGGGGTTCCCCAAGGCTCACACCTTGGACCTCTTCTTTTTATCATTTTCCTTAATGATATTGGTGAGTGCTTTCAACACTCAAATTTCTACCTCTATGCCGATGACTTGAAAGCATATAGGAAGATTACCTCTGTAGAAGACTACGAACTGCTTCAAAATGATATCAATCGCTTTTATAATTACTGTGAACTTCATAAACTTTCAGCAAACCCAGAAAAATGTTACCAAATACTTTTCTCAAAGTCAACATCTCCTATCTATAAATCGATTCAGTTGAACAATGTTAACGTTCCAGCTACTAACACTATTAAAGATCTGGGCATTTATCTAGACTCAAAATTTACTTTTGACAAACATATTGATCTTATTGTTAAAAAGGCAATGAAAAACTTAGGTTTCATCCTCAGAATAAGTAAAGAATTTCAGTCTGCTTCGTCTGTAATAGCTTTGTACAATGCCATTGTTCGGCCAGTTGTGGATTTCTCAACAACTGTATGGAACCCTTGTTATATCAAATATATCGATCAAATAGAGAGAGTTCAGAGAAAGCTCATCAATCATGTAAATTACAGATTCAACAGACCACGTCACTATTTCTCTTACGAATCCAATCTTAGCTTTTATAATCTCGAATCATTGGAAAATCGTAGAATTTTCTTTGATATTTGCTTCATTAACAAAATTTTCAATAATTTGGTTGATTCGGAGTATTGCCTTCGACAACTCAATCTGAATGTTAACACCTTCTTCACTCGGTCGAGAAATACCTTCAGAACCCACATTTGTAGAACAAATTATCTCTTAAATTCGCCATTAACACGTTGTAGTCACTCCTATAATAATATAGCGTCACTCGAATCGTACCAGGCTGATAGTTTCTACTTGAGTATGAGGAGCTTCAAAATTGTAGTAAAAAACCTTTTTAGAAACTGAAATAATATTATGCAGAAAAGATGTAAGTGATATGAATCTATATATGATACTATTTCTGTTCAAATTATAGGAATGCGAACCTTAGTAGCCTACGAACGTTATATATTGAATTTAGTTGAAGTTGTGCTGCTCTGTAATGGGATGTAAATCTGTTGAGCGGCCTTGAATTTGTAAAATAAAAATGAAGAATAAAATACCAAGAACCCAAGATACTTAACAGAGGACTTTTATAGAGAATCACGGATCCTTGGCTTGAGACAACTTTACTTTCTCTGTCCAAGCACTAAATACCATATTAATAAAAATCATTCACAACTTTCACGTCATGTGTATTCTACCCGTCAGAAACATCATTATGCTACTCCATTGATGTTGAAAGCTGTTTCACAAAGGTCCTATTCCTTTTTCGCAATATCATACCAGAAGATGTAAAAAATATAATAGATAAAACCATGTTCAAGAAAAAATTTAAACAGCTCATCCTCTCCAAACCGTCATCCATGATCTCGAACTGTTTTGAAAACCAGAAATGAGTAATTAATGTCCGACTATCTCATTATATCAACTGTTTCTACTATCTATGTATGTCTATAAATCATATATATATATATATATATATATATATATATATATATATATATATATATATATATATATATATATATATATAAACAATATTTTATTCTTGATATTGTATATTTTTACTGTAGTTAATTTATTCATTATAGTTAACGTTATGAAAATTTTTTTCTCAACTTTGTTTTTCTGTCCGTAAATTGCCTGTCACCCATATGATTATTGTCATAAATTGTATTTTATTCATATTGCTTATCTCCAAATTTATATTTTATCTATATATTATTATTTTTACCGAATTTTTTTTCTGAATGAAGATTATGCAGAAAAATTCCAAGAAAAAAGTTTCTTGAGGTAAAATCCTGATTATGCCATATGGTATCATTAAGCATAAATGCATGTACGTGAATTTGAATTGTTACGTCTATGAAATTCAAAAACGTTCGGTTTTTTTATTTATCTAAAGGAAAATTATCAATATAGGAAATATACAAAACTTTCAACTTATTTGAAGCGATATTCTTTGAAACAGTTTTTGTTTTTGGTGAGGCATAGTAGCATTTCACATTATTCGCACTTCACTCTCAAATATGCTTTGATACAAAGCCTGCACTTTTGCTTCGGTTCAATATGTATAGGCATAGGCCAATGTCCAATTCGATGATATCGAACGTCATCTATCTGAACAACTGCTTTGACAATTTCTGGTGAAGAAGAGGCTGATGATGGTCTGTCTCCCTCATTTCCGAATGATTTTTTCATCTGCCTTAAAGTCTATGCGCAATGTCGGATCTGAATGCAATGAGTGTTTCATCTTTTTAATTTTTTTATTCTTGTGACGGCAATACAGTAGTCAAGCATTCACCACACACATCTCAATGATTTTGAAGAAGATTCGTGAATGGGATCGCTTGACTGGAAAATTTCTTCTTTCAGCTACTAACATATCATGTTAGTCAACTCCCCCCATGGATAAGTTGTAATGCTTCACAATTTCGGGGCGTTGGACTTCAGTGTTGCGTTTTTTGGCAACACTCCACCTTTGTACCGCACCAAGGGAATGAACTGAATGGACAAATTTATTATCGAACCATTTCAACACAACTATGTTTCTCCCAACTTCACTGCGAAAAGCAAAAGAACCCCTTCCTTCCTATTTCATTGTTTAATCTCCCTTCAGCTGGAAGTTAGTCAACCTGTTACTACTGATAGTTCCAACAGCGCGAGTATATTTATTTTTATACGCCACTTATGAGGTTTATTCTTTATATATTGCTTTAGGGAGCTCCCTCCTTTGAAAGGAATAATTATTTCATCAATGGAATGCTGTTCTACTGGTTCGAGAGTAAGTAATTGAGCTCTAACTGAAACGATAACTGGTCAAATCTTGAACAAATTAACATATTCCGTATCTTCTCGTGGCTTCATGTGAGATCTGTCATTCAGATGTAAGAAATTTCGGTGTTTATCGAATCTATTTTGGGACATTATGTCAGCTATTGGACCGTATCGACTAGCTTGTGGCCAATACATTCGTTATCTGAGCATTTTTACGATTCCACTCAGGATATGCATCCCCAAAAATCTCTCGATCTCTTCAGAATTTGTGTTTGGGAGGCTCGTTTTTTCTACCGACTATTAGTTTTTCTGGTAAGGAATATGATTGATCAAACTTCATCTGAATATTTGTTACCCCACTGATATAATAATAATAAAAAGCAAAGTTTAGCATAGCTATTCTTCCACTCAACCAATGTCCCCTTTTTTTTGTTTGTCTGGCCGTAATATTACTATTTTCTTTTCTTAGCCGAATCATAGACCTACAACTTGGTTCAAATCAACAAATAATACAGTTGAAAATAAAAATTGAATTTTGCCCCCTTCGATTTCTCTTATTCATAACATACTGGCCTCTTCATTCTAATGGAATTCAGCAAACAAAGTAATGATGAGTTTCAGGGGTAGATTTGGCAATTGAATTTCAAAATAATGGTCTTGGATTACATTAAATATGAATGGTACTCATAATAATTCCAATAACAACTTGTGATGTATAAGTGTAATATTTTTTGAACATAAAACTCATGTTCTGTTGAAAAAAGATCTATACCTTGACCACGTTTCAGATATGACGTAAAAAACATTCGTTATATTTGTTTTATTATGTCGAAATTCATTTCTAGTAAGTGCTTATTACTAAAAAAGATAACTATGTCTAATCATTCAATAATCATCGATTATAGCACACACGCATTTATGACTTTAGTCATGGTCTATACTTTCAGCCGGTTTCACTGCGCAACTGAATTACTACCTGAAAATAATCGATAGCTATACATATTTGTACTATTTCAATAGGTATAATTTATTATATGCTTATCTTATTATATTTTATATTAATTCTTCATTTTCCTTCCTTCATGTTAATAGGATATTCCTTACACACAGGCAGATATTCTGCCTCGTGAGATGTATCTCATTGATCTCATTTCTCCTCCCTTGGCTGCATCATAATGTTTTTCATAAACAATGTACCGGAAGAAACTGATTCAGATTCACTGTTATGATGACGTCATTGAATATCGGTTATTTTCTCATTTGTATCTGTGTGATTTTTCAGGTTTAGAAACTGGAAATTGTACCCCCGAAAACTTGGAGAAAATGAGATATCTTATACCAGAGTCCTTGTGGCCATATCTTGACAGTAAGTAGAAGCTTTAATTGAATCTTAGTTCTGAGGATTTTTCAAATATGAATTAAAAATCATATGGTGTCGACAAATTCAGCAAATTGAATGACAATTTCAAAAGCTACTTCCATCCCTACAACCAACGTTGTTAGTAATCAACTGCTTTGAAAACCCGATATTGAGAGTGAAGCAGTGGTCGTAATGTATTGTTTATGGAAGACGGACTGTATAAATACTGTTTTGTTACTTTATCGAATTTAATGATGTGACTAGTTGGGCTTAGGTCAAATCAGTACAGTGTTTTTGTTAACGTTCGGACTGTTGTTATAAGGGGGTCTTTAGGTCACTACAGTGTTAATCAGTAGTGGTAGCAGGCATATATGAAAATGTGCATATAATTAATTCTCTGAAGATAACAATAATATTGAAATTGATTATAAGAACAAAGGTGAAGAGATGGAAACAAGTTATTGACGAATAATATCTTTTTTAGACTTGCGAAATTTTCATAAAATTATATTATTTTACTATTCCGTGTTGTTTAACTAATCAGCCGTGATTAACCTCCTCATATGTAAACATTGACTTTTTTTGACGGATATTCGTTTATACAACATGGTCTTCACAGGATATTTATCCGTTTGGTTTCTTCTCATTCGTTCGAAGTTTCTACTTCCATTATGAAGTCATTATCAAAAACTGTTAGACAAACCGTCCTGGCAAATTATTCCCCTTACGAAACAATCAAGCAAGACAAAGCAGATACTTCAATCGTCTGTTCTGTTATTTACAGTATGTCTCCTCAAATTTTATACGAGTCCAGAATCAATTACGAGACAATTGGTTCGATCTCTAAGATGTTTCCTGCCCGTTCAGGTGTTATGTAAAACGGATCTCCGTTTATACAAGATGGTCTTTACGGAATTTTCATCCGGAGTATGATTTCGTTTCGGGATAAAATGGCCTTCGAGTTGTGGAGGCTGTTGGAAATATTATTCCGGAAGGTATTCGCTCCGAAGTTTTCAACTCAGCCGATTACCCTCCAATTAGGAGGTTTTTAAGTAATGCTCAATCTTTTTCCTCTGAAACACTATGATTTTAACGAACAAACGAGGCCCTTTGGATGAATGGAGGAGAAAGTGTCTTATGAAAGCTACGCGACCCAAATCTTTTCTATCTTCTATTATGATAGCAGTGCCAGTCTACATCTACAATAAGTTTGGTTCCAAGCTTTTTCTGAATCTTCTAGCAGCTTTAGGATTGTCTGCTACTCACGGGGAATTAAATTGACTGGAGGGGTCTACTGTTCTGCAGTCGGAGAAGTATAGTATTAGAATGTCAGCTCGTTCGTTCTCCCAGTATGTATTCGATAATGCCGATTTCAACGTTGGATGGGCATAACACCTTCCATGCCATGGGGAGATAATGACTCCGCGAGAAGCCGTTATCAGCGAGTCCACAGTATCCCGCTTGCGATTGAGCTCATCATATAAATTGACCATCGACCAGTGGAGTGGTTCGAAGATCGTTGAAGTTGTTGATATAAACATTGACTCTGCACGAGACATTGTGCCATCTGCACACGATATCGCTTTGCTGTATCGAGATAATTCTGGGTTTTTGCCATTGTTTCTCAGATGGAATGGCTTCATTAAGATGCCTGGAACCCTGGTGTGTTTACTTATACCTGTAGAAGTTTGGGATAAAAGTGGCGAAATCTGGATTGCTTGATGTTTGGTGGATAATTGAGCTTTTGGAGGTTTCCGTACAATATGTACAGATGTCGCCAACACGCTCTTGTCAGTCTTGTCTGAAGCTAAATTTGCACGAAGTGAACTTTTATTTGATTGGCTAGCGAGAAGAGATCGCAACCTAAAGGATATTGGGTGGACAATGAGTTACCAGTAACAACGTTTCGATATTTAAAAGCAATAAAATCAACAAATAAACACGATAAAAACATCGTAAACATCAAAATTTCAAAGTGACATGACAATATGACAATTAACTTGACACTTGTCATCAAATTTGAAAAATGGGGACATAACGCCCTCTACCGAAAAAATAGGGGAAACCTTCAAAAGCGTCGACTGTTTTTTTCGCCACAAAAATCTAAACAAAATCTAATCAGTTGAATCACCAGGACTTCTAGGCATCTTAGGCTTCATGAAGTGATGAACACGTGGTGGGAAGTGTGAATGCTCCAAAATTGTATGTCTTCCATTCATCAATGCCCCTCCCAGCGGACTACAACATCATCTACACAAGCCCTGTGCAGTTGATAAGTATAAAGCAGTGGGCCAGAAAACCTGCCTCGTAGAATTCGACGATCAATCAATCAATTTCCTTCTCCTGAAGATGCTATTGAGGATCGTTTCAACAACGTATGTGGGTAGTTGGTTTTTCTTTCGGGCAGTGACCCTGTGCGACGGGCAGTGAAATGAGAAATATCACGCTGTTTATACCAGATGCGCAAAAAGTAAATAATTGAAATGAAATGAATCGTTTTCCTGCAACACTCTGCCCTGGGAAAATGCATGAGGCATTTTGAAAAGTTTCGTAACAATAAACAACTGCCTCCATTAGTAAGACTTACAGGCTACAAAGTGCCTCAACTTGACCGATTTTGTTCACGGTGTCAACTATTCAAGTTATCTATCCTGAGCTTTCCATCATTCAGTAAAATATGTCGGCATGCTATGATTGATAGCCCTGAAATATTTTGATTTTATAGAATTTTTTTTAATTTTCAGAACTAGGTTCAGGCAAGCCTAATTCCCTGGACTCCATTCTTTCAGCTGCCATGGCGGGTTCCAACTCACTTTCAATGCTCAATATAGAGGAATTTATGGAAACCACTTTAGATGAAGAAAATTCTCGGCATTCGTCAAGTTGCGACCCACTTTCTCCAGGCATACATGACTTCTCAGACGAAGAAGTCGAATCTGATCTATCAAGTGACAATGAGTTGAACTAGTTAGTACACCAGCAGGCTATTAAACTTTTACTGCAGTTCTTTGGTTATTTCTTAGAGCGTGTGTGCGTTTGTCAAAAGCTCCGTCGAAACGTCAAAAAGCGTATAGAATCGTCGAAAGCACCTAGTACCGATGAAATAATTTGAGTGTCGAATAAGAATACCTCAATCAGGGCCACCCATTGGGGGTTGGATGATTGTTGTTGTTCTAAAGTTGTTCGTTTCCGTTAACCAGCTGACAAAAGTCAACCCTCAGAAGTCGAAACTTGTGCGAGCAATGGATCAACGAGGCCTTATCGTTTAACGTGCGATTACCCTGCATGGTAGCCCGGCAGGGAATCGAACCCCGGTCTTGAAAGGCGAATGTAAAATAAAGAAAAAATAAAATAAATATAGTTTATTTTCATATTCTCGTATAAAGAGCTACCTCATCAACTAACAACATTCAATATATATTTTTCAAATTCAGACGTTTTTTTCAACTAGTCCAGTCAAGAGACTACTCTTCTCTCTCCCCCTCTTTATATATATATATTTATATAATTCGAAGGTGAGTAAAATTATCGTTTAAATAGATTGTCAAGAGATTGGTGGAAAACTTAGAAAAACCACCTAATGAAATGGAATTTATCCATTTTAACGCTGTCAAATAAAGTTCTTATAAAGATGAAAGTTTGAACTCAGTTCTCCTACCTGGATGAAAGCTGTTCCTGATACTTGATTACCAGTACGGCTCTGTCTTGGGGCTCTCATCTTCCCTAACGATCGGTTGACTGATCTGTTGTCTGGGCGGCTGACTGAATGGCTGGCTGGGTTGATGCTCGGTCTGAACTAATTTGTACACTTCCCCCTCGTGTCAACAACAGCCAACAACAGAATATTAGGAAAATTATAATTCAGAAACTCGAGTTATGTAACGACCGTCCCCATAGTTCTGATGTTCTCATGGAAACATGCTATGCTGACAGTGCACTTCCAGGAATCCGTTATCTGGACTCTCAAAGCGACAAGACCATTTTCTGTTATATTTTATTCATTCCATTTGTAACTCTTGTTAGAGAAAGTCGTCTCGATCTTGTACTTTGTAAAATAAATATTTTTTTAAACGAAAAAACTTCCGTTCCAAGTATTTAATTGGCGCAATCGGTAGGATTTGTGCAGTGCGTTAAAAGAATTTTTCTTCACAACTTGGAGTTTAAACCTTTGAGCAAAATTCGACGGAAATCGTGATCCATCGGGGATTGTATCGGACGGACTAAGTAATTTATCTGTTCAAGAAAACTCAGTTCTCGACGAGAATAATACAGAAATTCCAGCATTAACAATGTCGTTTCAACAAGAACAAACCACTCAAATTCAAATGATCTGGAAATCATTCAAGTCTCGACTGAATCAGCTCAAACCATTTGATGGCGATAGTAACGCATTGAATTAATTTATTGATAGGTGTGATTCATTGATCAATACCTATGAAGCATTCAATGATCCAGCTTCAAACGAACATATCTTTGAATGTATTCAGGAAAAATTGATCGGAAAAGCAGGGTATATGGTTGGAAATCGATCAGAACTCAATAATTGGGGAAGTTTGAAAAACGCTCTTAAACAATGCTTTTCAGATCGTAGAGATATAAACTGTCTTGTTCTGGTACTAACGAGAAGCCGTCCTCATAAAAATAAAGACTTGCTCAGTTTCAGTAGAAGGTTACAATTAATCAGAAGTAGCGTGGTACAAAGGATCAGTTATGATGTATCTATGTCACAAGGAAAAACTTTACCAAATTTCACATTATGATGAGGTTACACTCAGCACATTTATTGCTGGCTTCTCAGGCATGCTCAGAAATAATTAACATTTGAACAACCCAACCTCTCTCGAAGAGGCTATGGCATACCTCAATGAATATGAAAATTTCGGAAAACTATATGGTAACGTGCAAGACACTCGCAAGATCAAATTTTCTGCCCCTACCAACAGGCAGACATACATGACCAACACACAAACAAACATTCAATCATCATTACCGAATCACTTCCAAAAACAAATTTATCAACCAATTATTTATCATTCCAATACAAACTTTTCTTCAAGGTCCGTTTGGCCCAATCAGCCGATAAATATCCAACCAAGGCAATTACCCCCTCGAAAATACCCTGCCAATCGTGAAGTGTTTGGCCCACCTCAGAATACATTCAAGCCAAAACAAATTCCACCAAATCAATCGCCAAAACCTGAACCTATGTCGACTACTCCCAGAAACAAATTCCTCAATATTGACATGAACCCAGACCCAATTTTAGAAACTAATCCAAAAATCAACCAAGGTTCTTCCAACAAAATCAGAAACCAAACTTCATGTCTTGATCATTATGACCTAACTTATAACCAATATCTGGACTATGAATACCCCAATTTCGACGAATTCTCTAATCATGTTCGATATCTTACAAATGATATCAATCAACAGCAATTTTTTGTGCGAATCATGACGACACAGAATTCAACGTACCTGCAAAATTTCAGACAGCAGCCAACAAGACCAATCGACTTAGCTGAAATTAATCTCTCATTTCTACCTTACGTAGAGATCAGAAATTCAAAATTGATACTATTTATCGATACCACCCACTGTGCAAAAACTTATCGCATTAACGTTATTATATAGTAACCTAGATACATTGTTACGTTATGATTTCGGTGCCCATAACGTACTAATGACCATTTTAGAGTCGTTATATGTCCACCAACATAACAAAATCGCAGATACGTTACATAAAGTTCGTATCTGGTATGTATCCGAAACTGTTCTGTTATATCTAAAGTACTTATGCGTGATGAAATAGTTACATGAAAAGTCCGTTTTTCTTACATTACTGGAAACTACTTTCTTACAGGAAAAGTACTTTCTCAAAGAGGAACAACAACTGATCTATTATGTCTCAAGTCTCTTCTTTTTAGGTTTTTTCGGATGTATTAAGTACATCATAAAATACCTAAATCTATCTTTCCACGATATACTATTGATGGATTATTAACATTTCAAGTACGAATGGCAGAACCTTTATGGTTCATTGATTAGAGCTTTCCTAGGGAAATCAATAAAATATTCAAAAATACACATACAGCATAAAGTTTGACACAAATGATATACCCATTTATGCCCAAGCTTTATGCTGTCTTCAGTCGAGTTTATATTACTAAGTATATAAATCATGGCCAGGTAAAAATGACAAGATATGGATTATTTAGAATGTATATATATGAATGTATGAATGATTACGTCCAGTGAATGATAGTGACATTCAGTTGAATCTATACATGTTCAATAGGGATGTTACCACCAAAATGTTTATATTGACGGGATTTAAGTAAACGCGAATTTCAAATAAAAAAATTTATATATTAAAACATGAACATCAAACAAAATAATAAACAAAAATACACATTCTCTCTAAACATAAAATATACAACATGAACATCAAACAAAATAATAAACAAAAATGCACATTCTCTGTAAATATAAAATATACAAATGATTAATATTTATTGAAGTCTAATAATTGAAAACTCTTAAATTGCAAGAAGGCTACCTTATGAACACGAACTTTCAAGTTTCCCTTAAGAGTCGCTGTTTGGCATGTCGTAGCCATTCCATAGCTATTTTGTCAAATAAGCAGTCTGAAATAGTTGGAAAAACTTTCCGTACTGTACCTAGAAGAATATGTTTCGAAATATTTTTTAATAATGCTGTCAGTATATTTCATTACCTCGCATAAGTCTGATAAAAGTACTGTCTTTTATTCTGAAATTATTTTTCTGCCCTGTCCAGGAACAGAATGTTGCCAAGGAGTTTGACAATGTAAGGGATAATATCCTCCTTAGAAAGTCCGCTTCATTTTTTCCTCCGTATTGTAAATATTTCTGTACCTGAAAAGTTCGAGAAATGATGATTTTATAATATTGAAACAAGCTCATAGACAATCAATGTGCAAAACTTTCATTCAACAGGAAGCTTCAAACAAATCGTCTCACTTATGAAGATAATATATTTTATAAACGATGAATTTTATGTCAGAAGACACACTACTTGAGTATATGTTATTTTCTTCTTGTATGAACAATAATAAATGATCATAAAAATGGTACATACCAATTGTTTAAAAGCTTCATCATTTGATTTTATTAGTTCATCAAACTCTAATAGTTGGGCCAAATCTGTCAGTGGAAGGTAATCTTTGATGAGATCCTCACCAACCATTATTTCATATTTATTTTTTGCTTCGACTTCTAATGTGTTCAGCCTCGATGTAATCATACTAAGTGTGGCCTGCATCTCTATTAGTTTCTTCATTATGTCCGAATTTGTGACACTGTTATCTAACATGATCATGGTAACATTTGACTGATCTGTAAAATAAAAATTTTTTATACCTTGGTTGAGTACTTAACTGAATGTTGATCAATCAGCACCAAATGAACTAGATCATAATTAAATTCATCTCTGTAGTTATTTACTGCTATAAGAAGCCAATACTAATGAAAAAATCAAAAGATTGAACAAATAAATATTCACAAATTTTGTGAGTTGTACCTATAGTAACAATTTCATCCATTAAAAAGAAGAAAAATTTGAATTACAAAATAATACACAAAAATGTATCTATACCTTGGCCTCCATCATCTGAATTTATAGCAGAACTATTCTTGCTACAACTTGGAATAGGTGATATGTTATCAGTATCCAGAGATGACGCTGAAAAATATGTGAGAATTAATTTTATTTCAAAAAATCCTATCCTGTTTTGTACCTTCATTGGATGATTTCGAACCGTCATCATCAGTTCTTTCCGCCATAATATTGCTGAATATTCCTCCTGAAAAATCAAAATTTTATGTTCAAATTGAGATACTGATTAATGAACCAAATACCGACTTATATTAGCAGAATCAATCAACATTATCACCCATACCACTCAATGCATAAATGGCACTCAATGCATAAATGGAAAGATGTTTTTTCACTTATAATATCATAAGAGCTTAAATTATTTCCAGGAATAATTTAAGCTTGTGTGGTATTCGGTAAGAAAATTTCACACCATAATTTGGAAAAAAATTATTAATCTTATCTGACATTTCAAATTAATTTCACTGCTTGTCAAGCCCACCATGTTTCCTTAAATAAAAAATATTACCAACTTTAGTTACACCAAATGCTAAAACTCAGATGGGTATTAGAGCAGTCTATCGCCCTTTCATAATTTTAGGTCACTAAAGGTGGTACAAATATTTTTTTTACAAGTAACATGATCATATGTTTACCTTTTCAACTGTCAAAAAATTTCCATTTAAATATCGTGGCGCCACGAAAAAATTTCCGGAAATTTTTTTAGTTGCTGTGGTAACTAGTCAAAATTAAGGCATCTTATTGGTTAAAAAGTAGAGGTGTAAAATTTTCACTATAATTGTATATGAATACCTTCTCTTGGTGGGGGTGAGTGAACGAATTTATTAATTTTAATTTTTCTTTTTCCTGGCCCTCTCTCCAATGCGTCTTCTGATTCAGATGACTGAACTGCGAGTCTCTCAGCAGAAATTGCTTGCTCATAGGAAGCTAAAAAAAATTTAATGAAACATGAATGTTATATTTCTACAAATAAACCAAAATGAATATTTTGATTGAAAACTTCTATATCCACTTTTACATCATTGCTTTCAAGGATTGTAACGAAACTGCCAAAAAAAATAAGGTACTCACAAAATTTTCCAATCATCCTAGAGACCTTGAATATTGGCCAATTTTCATCAACTGGAGCCATCTTAATGATCAATGTTCTTTGACTCTTGCTTGATTTGGGCCAGTATGAATACAATTCATCCGAGTCAGTATCAATCAACCAGGTGATTGGCACAACAGAAATTTCATTTGATTCATATTGAACTACTGCAAACTTTAAATAAAACAAATAATAAATAATAAACAAATAATCAATATAGTGGAATTGATGAATTCTAAAAATTAATAAACAGCAAATTTCATTTATAAAAAATGACTTATGAAGTATGATGAAATCAAATGAAAGAAATTTTCATGATTTTGGAGTAGGTAAATGTAAATACACCACATGCAGTCTATTATACCTAATATGAGCAGTATTCCATGTTTTGAGACACACTGTACACAGAAATCCGGAAGGGGAGAAAATTTGGAATCAAGGATAGAACATTTACTGGAGATTTTAAATTCGCAACACAAACATGTTCCATGAGTTGATTTTGGTCAGTGATATTTTGTGATATTCAGAATCCAATGGAGTAGTCAGATTTTGGCTAAAAGTTTTATTATACTTCAGCTGATGGGATGATTCAAGGCCTTTTTTAAATTCATTTCCCTGTCACTTCGTGTACTTACTCAGATTTTTTCAAAGAAAACCGAATGAAATTTTCCGATTTTTAACATCGAAATATAATTGTAGTTGGGTCTTAAAATGAAAAGAAATTCCCATGGGTTGAGGGTGCTTCCATTTCAAATGGGTCACACTGATGTAAATTCATGTTCACAGAAAATAGTTGAATTCAAGGTAATATTCCTTAGCACAGAACATTGAGATTTTATCAAATTCTAAAAGAAAGTGTTCTAAAATTTGTTCTCACCGTCATCCGGCTGCTCCCCTATGAGCAACCCTCAGAAGTCATCGAAAGAGTCGTGCGAGCTAGGGATGACGAGAGTCTTACATTTTAACTTATGATAATACTTGAAATGGTAAAATCGACTAATGTCGAAGTACCCTTCTCTCCAAATTATTCCACAAAGTGGAAAATGTGAGGCAAACATCTGACAGAAAACAACTACTTCCCTGGCTAATACCACGACGGACATTGAACTACATCTGCCAGAGAGAAGAGTACTTCGACATTAGTCGATTTTACCATTTCATTTATTTGATACTCTCCAGCAAAAATTCTCGAACTTTGTTCGAAATCATGATAATGCTGTATGTATCAACGAAACCAGAACTTTATCAAACATAATAGCTTTTTGTATAATATGATCTAACGGAGAAACATCTTCATTATCAGTTAATTTTTCAACAATACCACAATTGAAATTCAGAGATGAACAAGGTAATTCATAATAATTCTTCATTTCTGAAAATTTTTGATAGTGAATGTAGGGATTACCTTCATTATAGAAGAAATTCAAAATTTTTACTGCACTGCCAGTTTTTAAAATACAGAAACAATTTGGTTCTTTAACAGATAATTGTAAATTTTTATAAAAAGCATTACGGTACACTTGGAAATGTTTTTCTTTAATAATTCTCCAGCCATCTTCGTGTGATAACAGTAAACTGGGGGTAGTATCACTCAGAAACTTATCAGCACAATATGTTTCGTATTCATAATGTCTATTAATGAATTGCTGTAATGGATAGTTACTGGTTTTCAAAGTTTTTTTAATTTCTGACATAAAATTTTCAAATTTGAAACAGCTGAACTGATCTAAGGTACCGAATTTTCTAACATCATTGCTCAAATGTAAAAGATTGTGAATATTGTGTGTCACCTGCTCTTGACCATATATATCAGGAAATTTCCTCACAAAATATTCCAATAGCTTTTCAGCATAGTCTATTTGCTCTGGGCTGCTATGATTTGACGATAATATTCTTATTGCAACATGAAGAGAAAGAAAATGTGAAAACATTGGTTCTTTCAGATATGGTTTTATCAATACTGGCCCATAATATAATAAAAATTGTCGATATTCAGTAGCCTTCCACCGATCTAACTCTGACAAAGGCCTAGGAAGTCGTGAAAATTCCTTCACAGCAAACTTCCGATAACGCTCTAAATTTTCATTTATAGTATCAACTTCTTCTTTGAAGAGCCGTATACCCATTTTTCCTCGGAACCAAAATATCAACAGTTTTTTCATAACACCCAAGCAAACCAGATGCATATAATCTAATGGTATTTGACTCACCAAACCAATAGATGTTTGGGATAATACAGTATAACCTTTATGATAATTTTCATCAACCATAGTTTTGAAGGTATCATCTGTTCTGAGAGGAGATTTCAAGTCCAAATAGGACATTCTGTTGTTTATATATTCCCCTTCTATAATGCACTTTGTACAACCAAAATAAGCATTATGCCCTTTTACATTGAGAATGAATGCTTTTGCAGGAGCATCACACAAAATTTTTGATATTTCAACTTGGTATTGTTCGTCATTTATAATAATGTCATTTTCTTCAAATGATTTGACCTCATCAACAATTGGTTTCAAGAAATCATTGACATCATGTGGTTTTGCATTACCATGATAAATTCCTACAGGAAAAGGCCTACTTTGTTTTTCATTATCCAAAGAAGCCAGTATTGGCCAAAACTGACTACAACTACTTTTTGTCAATGGTAAACCATCTATGTTCAGAGAAATTGATAGTTTTTCATTCACAAATTTCTTACTTGATTGTTTCAAGACATTTTCCAGACCATTTCTCAAACCAAAATGATAATAAGAACCTGGGGGCATTTCAATTATTTCACTCCTACTTGATTTATCAGATTTCAGAAATGTTCGACAATCTTTGGGCAGATTCTGAATATCTAGATAGTTTCTCATGAGGAACAATAGTTTATTACAAGCATTATGACTGATATGGTGTTCTATGATCCAAGACTTCAAATTAATTAAAAATAGTTTTTCTTTATCGTCACAAAAAAACTCGGACTGCTTGAAATTTTGTTCCTTCTCTTCAATGTGAAAATTTGACAAACTCTGAGATTGCGCATATCTTGACTGATTGTTCATATTATTACTGGTACTGGGTACAGGTGAGGGTATATTATTTTTCGAACGTTTTTTATCAGGAATATCGGGATGAGCAGAGGAAGTTTCAGTTGTGCCTTCCAGTTGAATCTGAATATTCTGTTTTATAATCCTTTTTAGTTGCTTTTTTGAGTATTGGCCATATGGTTTTTTCAGACGCTACAATATAAAATATGTACATAATTGTTCATAGTGTATTTGCTTGTGTCGATATAGGTATATAGCAAGTTGAAGTTGGGAGTTGTGCAATTCATATGTATTACCTTATTGTCCATGATATATATTTTTTACTTTCGTCGACGCTTCCAGAGAATTTTCGGACCTAGAAAAATGTCAGTAATTTGATTTCTATTTAGATGCAATTTCCAAATTTTTAACTTTTTCATGAAACAATAATAATTCAACTGTTTACGGAGTTAAAACTAAGTATATCAAGGATATTTCCCGTTGATTCTTGGAATGACGTTGCAATTTTTTTTGCAAAACTGACGCCACAAACAAATCGAACTGTCGTACTGTGATTTTATTACTCACCCGCCTATTATATGCTTGTGATACACGACTTTTTCTCACTTGTTGATTTAAACACCATCAATATAATACGATCACCCAAAAAAACTCACTGGTAGTTAATAAACGGCACAACAAATCATTACATTTTTATTTTATTTGAGGTTAATCGTGGAGCAGACCATCAGACAGAGACAACAGCACAGCACAAGCACAAAACTAGATGAGAATGGAACGCGTTTACTGGCAGAGTCACAGAGCACGTTAATAACAGGAAACAGATCGGTCACAATTTACATTCGTGACTCGTTTTCACGACGAATTAATAACGTCATATTTCTTAACCACGAAAAGTATCTTTGACATCCCCATGTTACTGAAATGTTCTGAAACTAGAACAGACCGAAAGAAATAAATAAGTAACGTTACTATAAATAAATCCCCATGATGTTCTAAAGATGTCTCAAAATTTGTTTTGCATGAAATGAAGCTGTTATGATTTTTCGGGCTGTATCAGTGACAATGCTCATAATAACATCGCAATATTACGTCTCCGTAACTTATAAATTATGTTTTCTCAGAAACGTCGTCATGGGTACAAGAATTCAACGTTAAGAAACGTCCCGGGTATGTTTCTTGCTCAGTGGGCAGAAGCTCTCGCTGGATGATTGAACCAATAATAACCGAAAAAATTATTTCTAGACGGAATATATCATTACAATAATAAGAACAGCTATTGGTAGTCAAAATGTAAGATACTAAGCATCGATACCGGCATTTTCTGAATTCGATACAGACTATCAGATTGATTTTCTTCTATTCGATTTTCATGACTATTTCGATAGTGTTTTAGGATTAATAGACTTAATGAACATGAATCTGAATATTGACTTAATCAATACAAAATTGAAAGGGGAAAAATTCTGAAATACCTTTCAAATTTAGACAACCATCCGAATTGAGCGATTCATTTTCAGTGAATCCTTCATAAAAAAAACAAAAATTTGCAATTAGGTTCATTTGAAAGAGTAATATTGACAGTTGAAGGAGCTATGAACAACCTAATAATTCCGCAAATATTGACTATTGCCAAAGATTGATACGCACCGACCGAAATCCAAAACCCATCCGATGAAACGATATCAGTAAAATTATCGGAACCCCTACCTCTCAATCATGTCAAATCTTCAACCTACGAAATATTCACTATTGAATCCTTCATTGATCCCGATATATCGACAAATGACCATTTCCAAATGTACTGAATCTCTCAATATTCAGTTAATATTCAAATGGTTCAGCTGGTATCTCAGTTCAAAGTCGAAAAAAAAAATTATAGTTTCTGAAGTACTGTGATTTCACTGAAATGAATCAAGTTATTAATTCGCTTATGTGCGAACATTTAAGAGAGGGAGATATTGTTGTAAAAATAGAATCCGAGCAGATGTTTGACCATGACACGTCGAAAGCGGCGATATGCTTTGTGTCTAGCTAACCTTGAATAATTAAGATTAATGAGCTTGTTGTTCATCGAAAAGTGGAATTTGGGTTACACGTGCAAACTTCCTTTGTTTAAAGAAATCTACGTCAGGAGGGGAAATCATATATAAACTGCGAATTGGCAGGAAGCAACAATTACAGATAGAGTTGAGATTAAGACAGGGTCAGATAGAAGTTAGATCCTGAGTGATAATAGTACGAAGAATTAGTAATGAAAATGAAGTGCAAGAATTACAAATTAGAGTCAGTTTCAGAACAGTAGTAGCAAAGGTAGAAGTCAGATAATCAAGGGTGACAGGTTTCCAGAGTGCTCGTACCCCTCAAAAACAATGTGTAAGTTGAATTAATGATAATGACTCTGCTGAAGGTTTTGCTGTACCAAATTGATTGTATTACTGCATGATTCGAGTTTTGAATTGGTCGTCTCGTATATATGCCTCAATGTACCTCATGTTCAATGTGATTGATGTGTTTCCCTTTATACTGTTATGAATAAGTTTGAAAATGGAATTATACAATCTAGCATGCACCAATTGTTTCCATCCAAGAGAACACATACCCACAAATTAAGATTTATGCAAAATTGACAGGTTCTGAGTGTCTCATGTATCTAGACGATATCATAGTCTTCAGTGGGGAAGACATTGACGAACATTTGCTAAGACTGAAAAATGTATTCGATCGATTAAGAGCTGCCATTCTAAAGTTGAAACCCACGAAATGCCACTTCATGCAAAAGGAAACAAAATATCTAGGACATATAATTTCGGGAGATGGATATCAGACAGATCCAGAGAAAACAGAGACTATCCGAAATTACCCAGTGCCACAAAACGTGAAAGAAATTAGAGTTTTTCTCAGACTCTGCGGGTTTTACAGAAAATTCGTACCGAAGTTCTCAGAAGTTGCAGAGCCATTAACTAAGCTTGCAAAGAAGAATGAAAAATTCAATTGGAGTGAACCCCATGAACAAGCTTTTCAACATCCCAAAATATTCTCACAACTCCACTCATTCTCAAGTATCCGAATTTCCAAAAACCATTCATCTTGACGACTAATAATAACCCATTTGTTACAGTAGTAGATCACTGAATGAAGCAGAGCGCAGATATTCAACTATAGAACGCGAATGCCTCGCTGTTGTTTGGATTATTACTGTTACTTGTTACTTGGTAGGAAGCCATTTCACGGTGTACACGGATCACCGACCCCTCGTTTACTTATTGACCATAAAAGACCCCAGTTCAAGGTTAGCGAAATGGTCCATGGCCCTTATGGAATATAGTTTCGATGTAAAGTACAGACCCGGAACAAAGAACACGTTTTGCTGTACCAAATTGATTGTATTACTGCATGATTCGAGTTTTGAATTGGTCGTCTCGTATATATACCTCAATGTACCTCATGTTCAATGTGATTGATGTGTTTCCCTTTATACTGTTATGAATAAGTTTGAAAATGGAATTATACAATCTAGCATGCACCAATTGTTTCCATCCAAGAGAACACATACCCACAAATTAAGATCTGTTCGCGCCGATCCATAACGATTTAACTTCGGTTGAATCCTTCAATGACCGCTCGAATTCCCATCAAACACCAACCCTTATGGATCAGCGGCGCGACAGTGGTGTCAGGTATGGGGTTGGTCATTGTGTCTCTTTGGTGATATATAGGCCACCCCTATATACATGGTAATAATTTGGTGATAGCTAGAAAAGAAGTGGAACTACGAAAATTTCCAAAATGACGGCTCCTCCAGAAACAACCGCTGCAGAACAGAAAGAGCTTATATTTCCTGTCACTTTTAATTTGGATACTATTTCTAGCTACGATGGAAACTCTAGCATAAACGATTTTTCACAAACTATCGAGGAAACCGCCAATATTGCCAATTGGACAGAAAAACAGAAAGTTGCCATAGCCCGATTGAAACTTCGAGGATTAGCGAAGCAATTTTTGGAGTCTGAGCCAAGCCTGAAAACTACAAATTCATGGACAGAGCTGAAACAGAAACTTAAGGGACAGTTTGGGACATTGCAGTTTCCAGGACAAGCCTTAAAACAATTTTTGGAATGCCGACAGCGCCATGGAGAGTCTTGTAGACAATACCTAGCCCGATTGAAGATAATTGCCCTGAAAACTCATGAGCTCACAGGAGACGCCACTGTCGATAGGGTATTGCAACAAAAGTTCGACCGCAACCTAACGACCCAGTTTGTTATGGGGCTATTAAATCCAGTCAGAAAGCGAGTTCTGAGCACTCAGCCCGAAACAATACAGGAAGCAGCCGAAACAGCAGAGAGAGAGGAACTGATAGAGGACATGACGAAGCAGCAAGGCAGAGAGTGCACAAACGTAGGACAGGCCCCAGGACAGAGAGATAGGCAATTTACGTCTGATAATTGTTTTCATTGCGGTGGAAGAGGACATTTCGCTAGAGAATGTCCCCGAAAAAGGACCGAATTAGATAGAAAATTATGCTTTGGGTGTCACCAGCCAGGACATCAATTGAGAGACTGCGATAAGGGAAGGACTCCAGAACGCAGATCCTATCAACATAGCTCGCAAAACCGCACTGGAAATAACGGCTCATCGAGGAGATACACTTACACTCCACCACAAAACCAGCAAGCTTGGAACAGACCGCGTCACCAGAATTTAAACGGCGAAGCAGTTGCATTTCAGCCCCGCAATGTAGCTGCACCATCCCGGAACGACGCATAGATTTAGGATTGGCAAGGATACTGAATTGCACCTCGAATGACGAGAAACCCCGAAACGTTGCATTGATATAAATCCAAGAAGATTTTTTCACTGCTTTTATTGATTCAGGTTCACACGTATCCTTAAGAGTATTTAGCCTTTAGTTACGAGAACGTATATCGCTAGATGGCAGAGCGAGTTCGCCTGAAGAAATAAATACAAACTCCGCCCTACTTCTAACTTGGCCACGCTCAGGCATAACAGGGCCGAATTCAGTTCACCGTCGTGCTCGTTCTTTCAAATTACATTTCAGATTCAAACCTGTTCGATATCGTATTAATCTCAAAGTTTGCACGGCAATGGCAAATCATTCGAAGATTAAGAATCTTTTATCAAAATTGATGAATTCAAGATGCGAACGAGATTTGTGATTATGGTCCGCTTCGAATCAAAATTGCTATGAGGATTTTTTAGGGTTTGAGATTATAAATATTTTGTAAAAAATAATCAATTCAAATTGAACGAGAATTTAATTATGGTCCGATTCGATTCATAATTGCTCTGAGGTTTTCGGGGTTGATTTAGGGTTTGAGATTATAAATATTTTGTAAAAAATAATTAATTCAAGTTGAACAAGACTTGATTATGGTCTGATTCGATCCATAATTGGTACGTGGAGGTTTTCGTGATCAAAATTATGAATCTTTTGTTAAAATCAATGAATTCAAAATGGCGGCTTCAAAGTGTCTGACGAGTTTTGTGATTATGGACCGATTCGAATTAAAATCGATATTTTGTAGTCTTCAGGCGTGATTTTTTATATTGAAATTTTAAAATTCAAAATGGCAGACTAGTTTCGTGAGATATTGTCGCGATCTATGGAAGATCTATGGTACCTATATGTAGCGGTTTTTGGGTTCGAAGAAAATTATTTTTCGCTCGAAAATCAGGATTTCGAGATGGCAAACGAGTTTTGTGTTCGATTGTCGAATTATATATGAGTGGTATTATGGGGCTGAAGGTAAATGAAATTTTCATCAAATTTCAAGAATTCAAAAATGGTAGCGACAAGATAGCTACGGGTTATTTCCTGAATCATGTTCGCGTTTTGTTAAGAATTGCTTTTTGGTTGTTTAGGAAAATGAATGCATGAGTTTGAAATTTTTCGAAAACATGAGAAGGGTATTTAGTTGATCAGGTGATAATTATGAATGGAAAATTGAAAAATAAAGTATCAGATTTTGCCTTTCGAGTAAGAGACCTTTCACACTATCAGTTTTCTTTATTAGTTCGAAATGACGGAAAAATTTCATCATTCATAGTCTTTGATCCTAAAAAATATTTCATCTAGGGCTCTTGGGGGTAAATCACCAACTGCCGGATATATTTTTGAAATCGAATGAAACAGTTGAAAATAGTGATCAATAGGATCTCATCGAAACTATCTTGAAAACTTTTCTTTCGATTTGAATGTAATTTTTTGCAGGAAAGGCTCATCGTATACATATGTATGATTCCATATAAAAGGTAAGACAAAATTAGTCAATATCAGCCATGAATAATTCAATTCAACCGATGTAAATGCATTTATTGGAAATAAATGAAATTGGACAATTTTTTTCGAAATGTTTTATTCTAATATTGATCGATATTAAAAAATGCTACTGCTTTTTTTTGCATTTTTTCCTCTGAACTCGATAATATCAGGAGCATCCCTGATTTTCATCTCTCTAGGAAGACGCCCGTCCAGAATTTCGGGTAGAATACAATCTACGTAAAATGATTTCAGCTTTGGAAGCATTTTTGTTTCCCAGACACATACGTCTCTATGTATTCTTTCTATGCTGAAATCATTTTTGGTATGTATAACAAAATCGCAATAGTTTCTTCTAGTTCTATTCAGCTGCCCTTGGATTTGATAATAATAATTGTGATTTTTCTTCAACCTAGAATAATTATTGAAATTGAAAAATATTAGAAGATCGGATTCGAATGATCAATACCTTATATCATTATCAATAATATGAAAACACCTAGTGAATATATTTTCTTCCTCTCTCAATTTTCCGTTGATGGAATATAAACATTTCACTTCGATCAGTCCATCTTCTCCCACTAATACATCGTCAATGAATAACCCACAAAGTTTTTTGATACGATGTGGATTTCGTCTGTTACTCTTGTTATTCTCAACAACGAACTCAAAAGCGGCCTAAAAGGGATAGGCCCTTTATCACCATTCATGCTATTTTTACATTGTGTTGTTAATAGACTCTCACATGCATCGATTAGCATTGTGTTATGCACATGCTTGACTAGTAACAGTTTTCAGAAAAATTGGTGGAAGCAATCTGACACTGACCGGGCATGTGCATGGCACAAAGCTACTCGATGCATGTGAGAGTGTAGAAATTTTAAGAATTTTCTGGAATTTTCCAACCTCCATAGATGGCCTGAGAAACAGCAAAATTGAATATGAATGTGTCCAATTACAACGCTCAAACTACCTCAAACAACAGCATCATTCAGGTTTCGGAGGGATTTTCCAGTACAGTCAGTGGTTATGACATAATGCTTGCTGCACGTATCGCAGTAAAAATGCAAGTAGGAAATTAATCCTTTCCGTGTTTCTTTCATGAAATCCATTCTTCCCATCATGCATTCATATTTATGATTCAGAACATTTTCATACTCTTTGAGTACATGGCCCAGGTTCACAATCCTTCGACCCTCCATAATATCGGTTATTGATCTATAAGATTCATCGGCTTCACATTCCATTGGTGAAAAATTTCCATCTTCAATTTCCAATGCTTCATCAAATACATATTCTTGCCTGTAAGAAGTAAGGATATCAAATTGAAAATAATTCAAGTCAAAGTTTGGATTAAAAAAACAATCTCACTCACCCCTCGAGTACCCCTTCGGGCTGATGGATCTCCTGTGCAATGCGATTCTGATCTAATTTAAAATATAAACAATTATATCCAAGCAAAATAACTTCAGCAAAATACCTACGATCTACGAAGATTTTGTAACTGACGCTTCACTGCTAACGATCGTCCAGTTCGTTTATGACGTCTAGATAAGGGCATCGCGATTGAAAGCACACTTTTCTGGCAAAAAACTTTGAACCAAAACAAACACTATTGAAAACAGAACTGCGTGAATCACTATAAATTCTAGTCGACTAAATAAAAAGTAACTACCAACAAAGTTTTCATAAACAGAATTAGAATAAAAATTATTCCCCAAATCAACAATGCACCTTCTCAAAGTTCTGGTGAGTATTCCAATTATAATACTTCCCAATGGAAATGCCGCCAACGGAACAGGCAAAGCCCTTAAAATCACCGGATATTCGATCTCGTAGGGAAAAGTTAATGTTTCGTTTGTGGACCTGGCCGCCATTAACCATCACTGTAACGTTTTCGCTTCAAAGGGACATCAAAGATGCCGCCGCCGCCCTCCCAAAATACCGTTTCATTTTAAAACAATTGGGAAGATATTGACAAATAAAGTATGATCTCCAACAACAATTCCCACAACTTAAAATAGAATGGGACCTAAAATCAAAAATTTCTTCTGTTATCATTGAGTTGACCCGTTGAATTCTGAAATGTCCGAAAAACCATGATATTACAATCCAAAAGCTCCTATATACCGATTTTAAATGAAATCGAATCAGAAATAACGGAACTCGTCCAACATTCTACAACCGCTATCATGGTATTTCTCAATATAATAATATCATGAGGTATTGACCCTCCATTGATGGTTATCAGTAAAATTTTAAGCCAACCGGAAGATATCAGATAGAAACGTGAACACGCACACATACAGACAGGTGAGTTTAAAAAAATTTGTTATTGTAAAGTTTTAGGTTTCGTCCGGTCAAAAGAACTTATAGCTCTTCCTATTCCCAGTCCGACCCTGTGCCAGCTTGCACACTGGCTTTATGATACTCTCTCTCTTCCTCACCAGACGTGTGGGAGGAGCAACCTGAGAGGCGTGTCAATTAAAAAGAATTCATCTTTATTTCTAAATCCAGAATTGAAAGTAACAATCAGTTTTCACTTGGCAACGGCTGAACCAAACCTTTATTAAATGACTGGGATGAAATTGAATATTTCACAAATCGAAAGGAGTAATGGGAGGAAATCCAATTTGTGAAAACAACACATTCTTGTAAAATTATTAATAAAATATAATGAACATCCAGAGAAAATGTGAGACAGTCGTTTAGCTAAGTAAATGATGGGCTTCAATACTGAACAAAAAACACACCAAAATATTCGTTCGTTCTGATGGTGGAATTGAACAAAAATGTCCAAAAATGAGAAAGAAAATCCTTTTCATTCATTTAATACTTGAAGAATATTTTTTTTATTATTTTTCCTTTATACACTCATACAACCCTTCATCAATCGTAATGAATAAATTCGTTTCTGAATCCATTTTATTCAGGGATGAAGACCCTTAACAAAGCCACATGTCGCCGAGGGGTTTGAAATTTAGGAAGAAAAGAGTTTTGATTTAGTAGACATTCAAGGAAGGAGAATCCCTGATAAAGGAGAAGTAAAAATACCGATTACGCTTAGTAGGGATAAGATAATCGAACACGAATTTGTTATTATAGAAGCTGGGAATTTTGAAGCCGATATATTATTAGGGTTAGACTTTTTGAAAAGGTTTGAAGTTAAGATTGACTGGGGAAACGGCTACATGTATATATTGGAAGAAAAAATTGAATTAATGACAGAAAGAAGAGAGGTGAGGAAAACTGAGGACGAAGGAAAGAATAATGATGTCGCGAGAAAGCTAGGAGAATTAGAAAGCGAACTGAAGGGAATAAAAGAAGCGATGATGAACCTGAGTAGAGTAGTGACTGAAAGAATCGAGTCGAAAGAGAATTTGTGGTCAGCGCCCAAGATTACGAATTCTCAAGCACAGGGGGTGGGCGCCCTCTTGGCTGATAACAACACAGGACGACCGAAGACTTCAGAAGAACTAGACAGACGGAATTTGGCCAATTCCAGCTCATCAGAAATTGTTGAAAGACAAGCAGAAATCGTTAGGGAAGAAACAAGTCAGGAGAGTCAAAGAGGCACCTATATGAAGGAAGAGAGAAGTCAAGCCAAGTATGATATAGAAAGTTCAGGGAGTGGCACTTTCGAACATAGGGTCCAAGCTCCGAAGTGCACCTGTGTTACCGAAAAGACAGTCGCTTCCAGTGTGGCAGTCTATTTATCCAGGGATTTAAGCCTACCACCTAGAACCGTCACTATATGTATGGCACAAATGAAACAGGATGCAAAAATTACCTCCGAAAATGTAGTCATCGAAAGCGTAGAAACAATGCAAGGGCTTATGATAGCTAGATCGGTATGTAAGACAGAGAAAGAGATTCCCATTCAAATCATGAACATTTTAGAAACCGATTTATTGATTCAAAGAAAGACGATTATCGCACGAGCTTATGCGGCCGATGCGGAGAAAGAAAGGACTAGTGAGAACATTAAAGAGATAATAAATATAAGTATTTCAGAAGAGCAAACAATTTTACAACAATTACACTTGGATCATCCCGTGACAGAGAAAGAAACCAAGTTAGAAAAACTTGTGAAAGAATATATGGACGTATTCAAAGCTCCCAACCAGAAGCTCACTTGTACGAGTGAAATAAAGCATAGGATTTTTACAGAAGATGTTCCTCCTATCGCACGACGACCTTATCGGATTCCTTATCAGAGGCAGGAAATAACAAAAAAAAAAAAATACAAGACTTATTAGACAACGGAATAATAAGAGAGTCGAAATCACCTTGGTCATTTCCAGCCATCTTAGTCGAAAAGAAAGCGCATCCAGGAGAGGAACCTCAGTTTAGACTTTGTATTGACTATCGCAGCCTGAACGCCATAACCAAGACAGATTTCTTTCCCTTACCACACCTGCAAGACACGATAGATCAACTTACAGGGAATAGTGTATTCAGCGTATTGGACTTAGCAAGTGGTTACCACCAAATCGAGTTGGATGAAAGAGACATCGAGAAAAGTGCATTTTCCACACCCGACGGGCACTACGAGTGTTTGCGTTTACCTTTTGGTCTTTCTAATGCCCCTAGCACTTGGCAAAGGTTCTTTTATGCAAAATTGACAGGTTCTGAGTGTCTCATGTATCTAGACGATATCATAGTCTTCAGTGGGGAAGACATTGACGAACATTTGCTAAGACTGAAAAATGTATTCGATCGATTGAGAGCTGCCAATCTAAAGTTGAAACCCACGAAATGCCACTTCATGCAAAAGGAAACAAAATATCTAGGACATATAATTTCGGGAGATGGATATCAGACAGATCCAGAGAAAACAGAGACTATCCGAAATTACCCAGTGCCACAAAACGTGAAAGAAATTAGAGTTTTTCTCAGACTCTGCGGGTTTTACAGAAAATTCGTACCGAAGTTCTCAGAAGTTGCACAGCCATTAACTAAGCTTGCAAAGAAGAATGAAAAATTCAATTGGAGTGAACCCCATGAACAAGCTTTTCAACATCCCAAAAACATTCTCACAACTCCACTCATTCTCAAGTATCCGAATTTCCAAAAACCATTCATCTTGACGACTAATAATAACCCATTTGTTACAGTAGTAGATCACTGAATGAAGCAGAGCGCAGATATTCAACTATAGAACGCGAATGCCTCGCTGTTGTTTGGATTATTACTGTTACTTGTTACTTGGTAGGAAGCCATTTCACGGTGTACACGGATCACCGACCCCTCATTTACTTATTGACCATAAAAGACCCCAGTTCAAGGTTAGCGAAATGGTCCATGTCCCTTATGGAATATAGTTTCGATGTAAAGTACAGACCCGGAACAAAGAACACCAATGCAGATGCTTAAACCTGCTTAAGAAATGAGGAAGAACCAGCACAAACCCAAGGACAGACCATAGCTTTAGTAAAAACACAAGATGAACCTCTTCAAAGTACCCCTCTAACGACAGTGATACGGACAACGGAGGAAATTCGAAAAATGCAAGAAAATGATAATATTCTTAGTCAACTCATACCGCAAATAGTTCAAGATGATGAGCGTTACTATATCAGTGACTATGGTACTCTGCGCTTGAAAAGAAAGGAAAACGAAAGACACGATAAGATATGTGCACCTAAAGTTAGGATAAAAGATATCCTCCAGATATATCATGATGCACCTTAATCTGCTCACAACGGTCAACGTCGGCTAATGGAACTGATTTCGAGAGATTTCTACTGGAGAGGAATGAAGCAAGATATCATAACCTATTGTAACGCGTGTCACTCATGTAATTTAAGAAGATCGCACTATCAACCTCCAGCAGAGTTACAAAAACTACCAGTACCATACTCAGTATTTGAAAGAATTTCCATGAACATAGTTGGACCTCTGAATCGTACCAGAAACGGAAATAAATATATACTAACTGTCATGAATTGCCTAACCCGATATCCGATATTGCTATACACTCGGTATAGCAATAGGGTAGTAACATGGGTAGTCAATTTACCTCCAAACTTTTCGCCGAAATTTCCAAAACTTTGGGAATTTCCCACCTCCGTACCAGTCCGTACCATCCTCAGTGCAATGGGATGATAGAACGCCTCCATGAAGACTTGAAGCTCATGCTATCCCACCATTTCAATGAAGAGAAAGATTCATGGGACGAATGGTTACCATTTGCTATGATGGCCTACCGAAATCACGTGCATGGATCCACGAAGGAAAGCCCATTTTTTCTCTTATTCGGTCGAGATATATGGACCTACCTCACCATCTCACCATATACGACATGGTCAAGTGAAATACGACCTTGACGATAACTAAGCTACAGATGTGACACAGAGACTTCAAATAGCTCACGAAACGGCCCGTGATATGTTAGAGAATTCAGCCGAGAAACAATGTTCAAGATATAATAAGGAAGCAAAAAATAAAAACTTCAGAATTAGAGATAGAGTATATTTAAAAGAACCGGCAAAGAAAGGCAAAATCTTAGCAAGAAAATTTTACCCATCATGGTCTGGACCTCACAGAATTATGAAACGACTATGTTTTTCTGATCTTTGAAAAGTTTTCAAGAAACGACCTCCTTAGACTTGAGATGGTAATCTTAGTAAATTCAGATTAAATGAAATTCCTCTAAATCAAATCAGAAAATCACAATTTATTCACTTTATACCTCAGTTAGCTTTTCTACAGTGGAGATGGGGTAGGTTTCTAATTTGGTGGTGGTGGTGGTTGAGAAGAAGATCCTCTTTTTTTTTTGAAAATGATTTAATCAATGGTAGGTGTCCCTGAGTGCAGAGGCCAACAAAATTACAGAAGATGAAGTCAAGTTGACAATGTCAAACTACGAGAGAATTTCTCGGTTTTACGGAATGATATAAACAATGATATAATCATATACAATATACAATAATGAAAATTTATCGTAATATGCAATGCTATGTTGAGATCAAATATCAACTAGTCTTACCAGACGAAGCGCTATGTGTACCTGTATCAGTAACTACCCATAGTATGCATACAAAGAGTTCACAGTACCATGAAGGGAATATTAACATATAAAAATATTGAAAATATCAGCTATTCAGGTAAGCTATGAACATTCCAACATACAGAACTACTAGAATAGGCGTTTTGTCGAGCAGAATTAAATTCTAAATATTTATTATTTATTATTTTAGCTCAACAATATCGATGACAAGGATGGTAACGTACCACTGCGTTCATCCAGGAGAGCTGTCAACGAGACCATGCACTTACTAGATTATTTCATACCTTTTCCTCTGGTAGTTTGTCAACTATGCAATGGAGTTGCCCAATCTTACAATCAGAATCCCTTTCGAGTAAGGAGGTATTCTTCGAACAACAAGGTTCCTTCGAATGATGTGGTTCCTTTGAATATAACGTGGTTCTAAGCAAGCATAACTAATTCATGCCAGGAAAGTAACAGGCAGCATGCAACTAATGGTGAATCAAACTTCAAGCTGAGCTGAATTCTTTGAATCCGGATATGAGCGGATGTCGACAGGAAGAAAAGCAGGAATGATAACGATAAAAAGGCCTAAAACAATAGCATAATGTCACCTGGGTTCTTTTATAAGCTGTTCAGTCAATGTATGAACATGGAGTCTCAAAGGTGAGTGAAAATAGTGACCTACCTTAGTTGGCATGTGGCCCTGAGGATTTTTTTTGTTTGATGAAGGCAGTCCTTCATACAATGTAAGAATTTCAGATGTGTTTCTTTATCCAACAAAACGTTGTTATTTGATTAATCTCCTTGAGTACAATCAAAATTATTCAAACAGTCACCGAAAATCTTAACTTTTTTCAATCTGCATACAGCAAGAGCTCTCTATAGCAAGTACTCACTTCAGAAAATCATAAGAGACAAAAAAACAGAGAACCTTCTTTTTTTGAATTCCAGACATGCCTTTTCCCAGTTTTGGTGATTTTCGTGCTTTTAACTTTTAACAGTGTTGCCAATGACATATCTACAAAATACCCATACCATCCAACGAAAATACTCGATTTTACCCGCACGCTATTTCAAAATACCCGCATTTTAGCCCCTTTCCATACCTAGGCTTTCGAAACTCCCTTTTCTCCAAAACACTCGAAATTTTTCCAAGAGGAATGACATAATGATGTGATACATTGATAAAAATAAAGTTTTATTTCATATAACAAACAGAGTACAAAAAAAAACATTAAAATAAAAAATAAATAAACAAGACAAAAATCATCTTTATATAACAAAAACAAATATTCCAAAATATATTCCAAATGAAATAAAATAAACAAGGTAAAATCAGAAAAAAAATTAATAACTCTAGGTAACACAGTCGTATATTTTCATATAATTTCATTTTTTATTTTTCATATATATATTCTCACTATTTTATCTTCATTATATTTTACTAGCCACTTGTCCATTTTCTTTAAAATTCAAATCTGTATGCGTAATTGTATAAAGATTGAAAAGGAAACCGAACACAACAATAATTAATGTTAATTTAATGGGGTTATTTTCCAAGGTTAATATTTGAAATTCGGCTTTAACGATTGAAGAAAGAAGAAAGACACACAATAGTGACAGAAAGAGCTGGATTTTGCATGCACAAAATCCATAATTATAATCCTTATATTGTGAATTCCGTGTTCCGTGATTCTGATTTCCTGTCATTCTAGTTTCTTTCTAAAGGGCAAATTTCAGGCCACAAGCCGTGTTCTTCCAATCTTTTCTCAAAATGTTGACAACCTTTTATTTTTTCCATAGCTCTTGGAATTGCCCCCATTTTACCCGCAAAATTCAAATACCCGCAAAATCGCCCTCACAGCTCAAAAATACCCGCATTTCGGGTAATTACCCGCCAATCGGCAACACTGACTTTTAATGTCAATTGATGACAATTCAGACAGCCTTCAATAATTTACCAATGACATTTGAAAAGTCAAATTAGTCAACTTTGTTTCCAAAAATATATTCTATTTTCTTTCAGTTTCCTACACTATTCCAGGTATTTTTTTTCTTTGCTCCACTTTGTTTATGCAAATAAAGTGAATGTTATCATTTAATTGAAAAATCATTATTTCAGGCTATGTTATTGTTTATACTTCACTTTCGATTTACAGATATCATTCTCGTAAAAGATGCGACGATTGGGGAAATGCACAAGGCTGACTTGGGAACCTCTGATTGATTAGTCTTGTCGCGGTTTCTGAAAATACTCACTGGAGGACCTTCATACTGAACCTGTAACGATAATGAACCGATGCCTACTTGGGAGAAAATGGTTTTCAATGCGTATAACGGTAAGGAAATCAACAATAAGGAGTCTACAGATATCTAATAATTATTTTGTTTCAGATTCCATACTTTTGATGAATCTACAATACGAAATATACCCATCCTTTGAGCTAAGTTTTGTGATTGTGACCGTACTGATAGAAAATAAAAGTATCATGAGACTACTGGACTGTACTTCCATGGTTTATAATAAGGCAAACCAAATTCAACCCGTAACAGACTTGCTCCGGTAAATTTCATCATAAAACTCATAGGTGAAAAAACAGAGCAGACAGTACACGCAAACAGATTAAAAAGATATAAAGGAACCGTTGAAAATCAGAGCACGTTGAAAACAGCGATAGCGATGAAGAAAGTAATGAAAAAGAAGAACGACAGAAATTTACAATCCGGCAACGCCGCCAGTAGCGATAAACGAAACGATACACGAACGTCTCGCCTCCGAATCAAGAAAGGTACCGCGCTCGCCATCTAGCCGCCAGAAGAATGATGCGCGCAACTAACAAAAAGATTGCTAGAAAACAGTAAGACGATTCACTCCGAATCTTTGTGATAATCAGCGTAATGATCCGAATAGGAAGAACGACTTTTCTCGCTTACGATTGTAGAAACCCAAGCGCAAATATAACTGCAATTTCTTTGAGGGATGTCTGAGAATGTCCTGATCCAACAACAGGCTATACGACCCAATATATTGATGTGCAAATTTTAGAACGACCCAGGTTGCAAAAAGTTCATGTCCGTACATGTCTTCTACAAATAACAAGGCAAATTTATAATTGCGGAGCATGGTCACATAGTAGACCAGTAAAAGGTGGAATGTTACAATACACCGAACAATCAGGCAACGAGGAATGTAAAAAGATGCATAACTTTTTGGAATATCGCGGATTTGCGAATCAAATTATCAAATTAGAGAGAAATAGTACTCATTCCGTTGCAGTGACATTAGCAGGAGCATTGAATACGGACGGAACCTGTGAAGGGATGACATAACTTCCAAAGAGAGGAATGGAACAATGTGGTTGTAATAGCAAATGTTCAGATTATGTGACGGGATTATTTAGCGACAGCCCGGTAAGAGACAAATGAAATTATCCAACAGGATGGTGTTACGTGTAATTACTTGGAAACTTATTGTTTAGACCCAATTATAGGAGAAACTGTTTGGGAACCTTTTGAACACAATGAATGCACACTCCTCAGACTATTATACGAAGGTCAAGCTACGAAGGTCACCGAAAAACAAGACGGAACTAGCTTCTTGGTGATAGAAGATCGCACAAAGATCTTTGCCCTGCAAATTACTAATAGCGAACCGATATGCGATAAATTGATGTACACTACCGAACACACTCGAATTGTAGCTTTAACGTATGACAGAATGCAACCCGTATCTGAATGGAGAAATAATGCAATCGGAGAAGAAGCTGACATGATCACATATGTTAATACTAAATTTCTATACGTAGAACAGTCTTTCAAACGCAACCTTGATGAGATGTATTCAGAAACAGTGTATCGAAGATGTCTACTGAGGCGAGAAATCTTAAAAAATCATCTAGCGATGGCCCCATTTTCCTCTAACGCTGTAGCTACACTTCTACAACAGAAATTGGGATTTATAGGAAAAATAAACGGAGAAGTATTATACGTGATGGCCTGCAGCCCACTTAACGTTGAAATAAGGAGAACAGACAAATGTTATGTAGAACTCCCTGTAATGGCTTATAACAAATCCTTTTTTATGTCACCGATCACGAGAGTGTTACAGACACATGCCCAAGAAACAGATTGCAATTCTATCATCCCACCCAGTGTTGGCAACCATGAGCTATGAAAATATGGTACCAACCGAATGAAAATGAGGTATCTCAGATAAAATTAAGGTACATTGAATTGTGACGTCATCATAGGTGGCAGAAGATATAAATCCAATTTTGCGCATGCGTATAAAGGAATACATGGCAATAAGTTCGTTTCTATTTTTAATCTTCCCTAGTCGAGGAAAGTCATGACATCACAAATGTCAAATGTCATTCTTGTCAAAAATTGATTCAAAACAAACCTCGGTCAAAATTAGGACAAGTTTAATGTTTATTCGCAGCAGATCCAGCCAAATTAGGAGAACATTTCAATAAAAAAACAGATTTCTTTTGTCTGAGAGAAATCCAAACAACCAAACACAAACTAATAAGCAAAGCATCAACAGAGAACGTAACCGCAAATTCTCTGTTTGGAATCAGTTTTTGAGGATTGTGGTTTGAACTAAAAACATTTTCGAAAGTAACAGTCAAATATATTTCCGTCCTCCTAATAACACATTAGCCAGAAAATGAGTTAACAAAAACACAAAAAGGTTATAAAAATAAACTAAAATACAAAACAAAAATAACAGGTACATTGGTTTCAGTCTCTACCACAAAAACACAAAAAGGTTATAAAAATAAACTAAAATACAAAACGAAAATAAGTAACAGGTACATTGGTTTCAGTCAATATCTACCCTACCGTTCCTTCATAAACATTAAAATTAAATATGACTTTCAAACAGTAAATAAAAATAAAGCTTATTCCAAAAATATATAACGCACTATTCAGGTATAACAATATCATCATCAGCCTCATCTTCATCACTATTAGTTGTGCCATATAACTTTTCTTTAGTCGTACGACTGAGCATTCCATCAGTCACTGTAAATTTATGACATCCACCATTCATATTCAAGGATTGCCTAGCTAATAAAGTTCCATTCAATGTGCTGGTTACTAGTCTATTTCTCTGTTTTGTTTTAATTAAATTAACCCTACTGAAAACTCTTTCACATTCTGCATTGGATATTGGTAAGGATAACACATTCGAAACAAATTTTGATACATTTTTAAATATATAAGAGTCTCCTTCATTCTTCAAATTCAATAATTTTCCCCAGAAAATATCTACATTCATCATCTATGTTTTGAAACTCCTCCTCATTAACAATCCTTGGCAGACAGATCATCAGAGGATATAAAGTAGGATATTCATCCCTTACCAAATGAGAAATTGATTTTCTAGGATTGAATATATGGATACTCTTCAATATAGGGTCAGAAAAATCGAAACGCTTTTTTATTTCCAAGCAACTAACTGATAAAAAATTCACCACCCTGGAATAAAAATTATTTTTTAAATCTATCATTACTGTTATGTCGGGTTTATTTAATAAACTCATAACTTTTACTCCTACATAAATCAAACTGTTATCCTTATATTGATTTTTATTACTCGGATCTATTTCTTCAAGTGGTGTCTGCATAACATATGTTCTTTTCATATAAGAACATAACAATTCTTTATATGTACCCGCCATATTTTCATAAGCAGTTGTAATAATAGCTCTTTCTGATTGAAAATACTTATTCAATTCAGAAAATTTTGGTAATACCCATTCTAAAAATAAATAAAATAGTTTTATGAGTGGGTCATTCAAACTGTGAAATATTTGTTCAGTGGCAACTAATCTTTCCTCAAGCCATTTTTTGTTAAAAAACAAAACTAATGCATCCCACTGCTCAACAATTCTATTAACCACATTATAAAGTGATAGCCATCTTGTCTGGGATGGTCTTAGTATTTTGTGTATATCAATTTCCAAGAATGCCTGAAATTTCATGAAGTGAGATTGTCTTTTCGAACTTGAATGAAAAAAATTATAAACATTTCTGGATAAATCCTCACAACTTCTAGCTAATTGTTTGCAGGCTTCACTAGCACATAAATGCAATGAATGGCAAATGCATTTATAAATTGTAATGCCTGGACATTCATTGCGAAATCTGCTCGAGACGGAATTATGTGCTCCCATCATTGTGTTGCAACCATCAGAGGCAAAGCCAATAATATTGGATATTGGCACTTTTCGTTTACTAAAAGTTTCCATGAGGACGTTGAAGAGGTGTTCTGCTGTAGCTGCTTCATTGCCCTCCCCAGTTTGGCCGAAAACTTGAGTCAATTCCCAAAACTTGCTTGCAATTCTTTTTCCATCAAAGAATCTTGAAAAAAAAACTCATTATTCTATTGTTTATGTCTTTTCAAATAACTTACCTCACTACAATACATAAAGTTTGGACAGAGGAAATATCTGTCGACTCATCTATAAGGACACTAAATAACTCGGTTTGTAGTTGCGAAGTAAGTTGACATTTGTGCTCTTCTCCAACAACATTTTTTATTATATTTTTCGACTTAGTACACTTGACCCTCATGTTTTTTGCAATTGTTGAATCAGGACAAACTTCTCTTATCATATCTACCAAATGATCTATGGATCGAAAAGAAATATTGTGTTCTGCAATGAATCCACTTACTCTTATTTCTGATTTTTTTATTATTAAGTCAGTCCTCTCACGTTCTGTGTCAATATTTGTAGAAAAATAGTTTTGAATTGTTTGGTGAGATGTTCCAGCAATATTTCTTTCTCTCATCTTATGTTTAGATGATTTAGCATGTTGTTTTAAGCCGTAAAGCTCTGCTTTCAGCGATGTATTGCAAAATGAACAGAACGCTTTGTAAACATCTCCTGCAACTGGTTTCAGCCACATCTTCAAAAGATTTTCACCCATCCACTCTTTCTTAAATTTTTGTATTCGTTTATTTTTTTTCTTAGGAGTCTCTGCAGCTGAGGAGTCCGATGAATCCGAATTCATGATCAAGATCGATATCAATAAATAATGAAAGATAAAGGCGATTACACGAATCACGAGTTCAAATATTTCAAAATATTCAAAATATACAAATAACAAAATACGTTTGTTAATTGTTAATCAACGACTTGTCATTTGTCTGACTTTTCAAAAATGTCGCATGTCATGTATGTGATCATAAACTGAAAAAAAGATAGTTGTGGCACAGAACACAATACACGTTTATATGTGCCTGTGGACTTGTTGTGTTCATGAGTTCATGTTACGTGTACATCCGGTCAGTATCGGCAACCCTCCGCATGGTGACGCGCATATTCGTATGTAATGATTGTCATGTCAAGTAGTTACTCTTATTTTACCCGAAATATGGTACAAATAGCGTACCTAGTCACATTGTTAAGGTACAAGGTACAACAACGCAAAAAATGGTACATGTACCTTAAAAATGGTACGGTTGCCAACACTGATCCCACCTTCATTATTTATTGATAACAAATGGATTGGATTTGACCCATTACCTTCGATAGCTCAGTCACCTGTTCAATTAAAAGCTAATATGGAAGAACCTATCAAACTTCAGAGTATACAGAAACTCGGATCAGGAGGCGATACAAAATATAATAATTCGGAAAATTGTCCGGAAGGGAGGTGGAAACCAGCTATCAATTTATTTGACCAAGAGGAATTAGAAAAATTGGCTGATTCAACAATCAAAAAATTATATGGATGGTTTCTATTAATCGGTGATTCCACTAGTGGATTTCTAGGATTATATTTCTGTTTCAGAGTAATGAAATTTGTAATTGAAACATTCATAGACGCAATGGCTATTCATCAAATGAAAGGCTGTTCGTGACATACGCTATTATCTTGCTGCGATACCTCAACTATGTTTCTTCTGCACGAAAAACAATGGAAAAAACCGAAAGTTAAGGAAAATACGGAAGATATCCCAACGCAAATTACTGAAACCCCAAAGCTATCGATAAATCCACAAATTCCGAACGCCGACCAGCCACATGAAACAACCGTTTCATTCAGCGAGCTAGCGGACGTATTACGATCAGTGAGCCACAACCCATTTAGGAGTACATGGAAATTTGAACAGATAAGCACTCAAATGAAGAAATATTATCTCGCGAGTAGAACGGATAGTGAAATTTTTTTGAAACAACACCCGAAAGAAAAATGGAAAATCTGATGAACCTCGTCACAGTGAACGGTCTCACGCAAGAGAGGGCTGCTCTACTAGAAGACGGGACCACCCCCCCGTATTACTTGAGATTCAACCTATTAAATATTTTACTATTCAATGCTGAGTTATCACGGTGCAGACGCTAGCTGCAGCTAGAAGGATGCCCGTGTTTGTGGTGATACCCCCGTTGTTCGCCACGCCAACCCCATTCCGCAGGACCATTCCAGAGGCGCCGAATTTTGGAGGACGCCATAATTCGTCAGAGGCATGTCCACCAGCCAACTCCCAGAGCGAATTACCAAGGAGAGTCATAATGATATACCCACAATCCCCCGAGAGCCGCAGCCCATCACCCTGGCCACACGCTCCAAGGTCACGGTCGCGAACTAGCTCAAGCACCAGTTCCGACAGTGCCATTTCGCCCGGAGCCAGCCCTGCCCGAGACGCCAACCCCGGAAGTGATAACGAGACGTCCAGGAATTCCCCGCCGACTCATCAGTCGCTACGACTCAACTACTGGCGTATGGTTAGGAGCCCGGTGTCTAGGAGACCCAGACATCTAGCAAGTGAAAGACTATAAAGTTTAATTAAGGTATATAATCATTTTAGAAAATAGGTGTAGGTAATAAGGACAACAACCGAATTCATTTTTATTTTTACTAGATTTACGATGAAAATATGTATAGGTTATTCAACAATGATTTAGTTCTATAACAATATATAAATGAATACAACAATAGGATTCGTTTTGAAAAAAACATTCAAAGAACGTTGAAGTGAATTGAAATATAGGAAAATGCAATAAATTCCCAGCACCGACCGAATAAGATCGAAAACAAAAGCAGAAACGCACTCAGTTCATATGTCTATGTAAGGTATTAAGTGGAATCCTAACAATTCCATTGAGAACCCGTGAAGGCGATTACCGCCCACTAGACAGGCTGGTAGACAGCTATACAAATTTATTAGGGTCACCGCCAAACCCAGAATATTATAAAGACTATCATCACCTCAGTAAAATTTAGGTGAAGGGTCGACGAACTTAGAGATAACGAAACAGGTGTTGATCACTGAACTAAATTAGTAATTTTTAAATTGATCTACAATAGATTAGATTATTCATTACCTTTTTTGCCACATTACATGATGGTTCGTTAGATGAGTACATTAAGCATACAAAGTATTTATAATTTGATAATACAATCATGTCACAGAATTTGCCTGGCTGGCTAGGGACAGATGCTTGCAAATACAATGTTTAGAAAGTGAAATGGCTGTGATACAGTTGCAGTTAAGAAATGAACAGTAGTTGGATGGTAATCCTATGATGCCTAACAAATATGTTTGAAATTCAGATAAGTATTCCATGAAGATGATTTGATTACACAACAGAAACAGTTAAATGGTAATCATTTGATAGTTGCTATATACGATTGAAATTTGGAAATGTCATAGAAACTATTCGAACTCAAAATATTTTTAAGATCACTCTTGAATCTTTTCAGAGATTGATTTTTCAGTGGTTCAGGCAGCAAGTTGTAGAGATGACTCCCGCTGTGTTTTGGATATTTTTTGTATTCCATATGACGGAACTTCTCCATATAGAGATTATTTTGATTTCTGGTAGGATAGTTGTGAATTTCCGAGCACTTCTTTAGGTGGTGCTTGCTTTTGTGGATGTGAGACAATATCTTCAATATGTAAATACTAGTCACCGTCAATATACGATGTTTCTTGAAATGATTTCTACAGGAATCTTGATACTTCGGGTTGAAAATGAGACGATTAATACGCTTTTGCAGGGTGAAGACTCTGGTTATCTCTGAGGCTTGGCCCCAAGAAATTATATTATTAATTATTGTTGAGAATGCTAGGGCATAATGAACGTTAATCAGACCTTGAAGATTGAGATATTCTTTGAGAGAGAATATAGCAATATACGTTTTTTGGAGCTTATTACAAAGGTGATTGATTTGGTCATTCCAAGATAATTTTGAATCAACAAGAGTGCCCAGAAAATTGAAAGAGTTATTATGGATTTTCTTGGGGGTTATCCCATGAATCACCTCCTCTAACAGGTCTTTCCGAAAATAGAGTACTAGGAGGGTACAAACCTGCGAGGAGAAAACTCAGGGAGTGGGTGGACGTTCGATTCAAACTCGTGAATATTGTAGAGGATTGTATAATTTCTATCACCTATACTAGACCACTCCACCTAGGTTATGTTTTTCGTATAGTGAGGAAATTACTACCAAATAAGGCACTCCAAGTAAGTAACAGTACAGCTAATAATTATGAATAATAGTTGATCTGTTTGATGTGATTCGATAAGATTTCCCTTCTAGGTATCGATACCAAAAAGTGCACAAGTCTGGATATCAAAAATAAGCATAACTAAATCAAAAGGAATGGTTTGCTGGGAATGGGATGATATAATTTATTTAGGTACGATACGGCTCACTTGATTTGGTGTCTTTCCCAACAAGACCAGTGTAGGATTTGCTTCTACTCCAAGAGTCTGTCCGATTACTCGTGTACAGCTCAAGTGTGAGGTTGGTATAAGCCTTCTCGTTACCTCGAATGGTATCAACCAGCTCACCGTAGGAAGGGTGTCCTGGGTGCGGTGATTCCCACTAATACGTAGAGCTGCCCTCTCAATAGCGACTGGAGACCACTATCGGCCAGGTAATCAGATCACATTAACCGTAGTGAGTAAAGCGATGGAGGAAAAGAGACCCTCGATGCTGGGTGGCCTCAAGTGGCAACTACTACGAGTTGAGTTTTGAAGTACTCTTGTAACTTGGGAACAATCTGCTTATTATAGTCAATGGACCCTCCTTTGACTGAATTTGCCCAAATATTACCAGAGATTTACAGAAAAATCCGCAAAAGAGCGTACACGTTATTACTCCTTCTAGGAAAAACGCAAAAAAAGCTCCTTCAGTCTCTACCTTTTTTTTCAAACCTCAACAAAAAACCGCTTGATTTTGATTTCTGGCTACTAATATATTTCCTCTTTTAGGTTTGCAACCCTGAAGGATATTTCATCGGTAGTTCAAATGAACCCTGAGCCCAGATTCTATTTCACGAATTCGATCATCGAATTGTTTAGAATATGCGTATATTTTCGGTACAGCGTATTCTACAGTCACAGTCTGAGCAATTCGACAATCGAATTCGTGAAATAGAATCTGAGGGCTGAATACACCGCGGGCATATCTGACAGACAACAGTAAATGACAGTTGTCAATCCAGCCTGCTGGACATACAAACCTGATTTACCTATGCTGAGTGTGTGTTTATGTCATATTTTAAAATCTTTTTTTCTCAATAAAGGCTCAATTTTGTGCGATTGTGAAATGTGGAAGTGATAGCGGCAGACATAATGTTTCATTCCATCGATTCGCTTCTATTTTCGACTATAGAAAAAAGATCAATCCTCTTGCTGAAAAGAGATGTGAATTGTGGATTCAGGCAACTAGAAGAGCAGGTTTAACTTCTCATAAGTTGAAATGGGCAACGGTGTGTTCAAATCATTTTGTAGGAGATATTTTCAAAGAATCTAGGAAACATAATTTTTTTTTTCATTTCAGACAAGCCAAGTGCACTCAAAGATGTTTACAATATAGACTGGGTACCGAATCAATTACTTGGCTACAAAACAAATATCAATGCAGTTCAAAGCATTCAGAGATTGTATCGTAGAGAGCAGCGTGATAAAAATGACATCGCAAATATTCCAGTTGATATGGATAAAGTTGAGAATCAAATTGATGATGATTCTTTGTGTGAATAATCCAGCTGTTAAAAACTTTAATGTTATTGATGAGCAAAATCAAACTCTGAATGATATAAATTAACCAGTTGAAGAAGTGGAACATGCAAAAAACTCTGGTGAACACCTATGTCCCGATATTGATTTCGAGTTGCAGAATTTATATCGTGAAATCCATCATCTCCGGGAAACTTTGCAGACTTAATCATTCCCATTGGGAAGTTTAAAGCATAACTCATCTAAATGCCTTTTTCATACAGGATTACCCTATGAAAAGATGGTTGTGGTTTATAATTTTGTAGAGCCTTATATAACATATCCTAAATCTGTTCTTTCAAAATTATTATTTATTGAAGTACATTTTCAGTATTTTTTTCACAAGCTTCACTCCAATCCTTCTAATCCGTTTAGATATAAACATATTGTATGAATCCAAACTTTTATAGTCCTGAAGTCTTCTGTGCATGCACTCTCATATACAAAATAGTTTATAATGTCATGAAACTTTAGGAAAGTATTTCACAGCATTACTACAATCCCCAAATTTCAATAAATAAGGATCACATCCATTACTTTCCTTAAGTTTCTCTAAATATCTCTTCTGGATATCCATAGACAAGGTGTTGAAATAATCACTTTTATCAGCCATTTCACATACAATTTCCTTGCAAGCAGGAAGAATAATGAATATAGATTGCAAAATTTAGACATTTATATATGTCAGGTACACTAAGGGTATACCCAAAATTAGGGTAAACCCGTAATTTCTTCATAATTATGATAATAATCTCATTAAATTACCATTGTTGCTTATGGAAGTAGGGTTTGTTTGTCCAGCAAGCTGATTGACAGTTGTCTTGAGACGTCACATGCCCGCGATGTATTGAAAAGTTATAAGTAAGGTTATGTGAGTATGTTATGATTCCTGATTTGATAAATCCAATACTACCCAGTTTCTTCGATAGCAACCAGAACATAGGGCATAGGGGCAAATCTTCTCCCCTGGTGATGAACTCTAAGGACAACTACTCAGCTGGATTTATTTTTGGTGAGTATTACTACGAGATGGATATAAAGCTCATACCTGATTTGTTTTTCTT
Source organism: Zygogramma bicolorata (assembly GCA_032362365.1). Classification (NCBI taxonomy): domain Eukaryota; kingdom Metazoa; phylum Arthropoda; class Insecta; order Coleoptera; family Chrysomelidae; genus Zygogramma; species Zygogramma bicolorata. Next base: position 127,992 of record JAVJAQ010000285.1, read on the forward strand.
TGCGTTCTAGGAATGGTCTATTATCAATATTAATAATTGCTGGCACGAGAAACAATAAAGTTACCCAAAGGGTTGAAACAAACTGTATCCTCCTTCCACTGTTTTATTGCCCATTTCATCCACAACTTCAGTGAGAGCCAAATATTCCGTAACAGAGTTGACTGCCTGTATATTTGTGTTACCAAAAGACATACTTGGATCGATAGTAGGTGATTTGTATTTTCCCGTGAACTCCATGTAACTGTTTTTTTTAGGTTGACTACGAGGTGGTTAATTCCACACCATAGTGAAAACTGACTGATTGCTGTTTCAACTCTGCGGGTAATCTCCTCTTGTGAGTTTCCCGAGACTACCACCGTCGTGTCATCAGCATAGACAAAAGGCCTGCCCTCTACAAAAAAATCAGGCAGGTCGTTTATATACACCAAGAACAGCAACGGTCCCAGAACACTGCCCTGGGGAGTTCCTAGTTCGATGGTTCGTTCACTTGAGTATGTCTTATCGATATCAACAACGATACGACGATTTTGAGTAAAAGATTATAACCAGTCATTGATGGAGTTTCTCACACCCATTGCGTGAAGTTTCGTTTTCAGGAAAAGTGGATCTATGGTGTCAAAAGCCCTTGACATGTCGAAAGATATTGCAACTGCAAGAGAATTTACATCAAGGATTTCATGAATAATTTGTATTAAATCAGTTGAGGCAGTTTCAGTTGATAGACCGGCTCGAAACCCATGTTGATGGGGTGATAATAGTTTATATTCATCAAAGAAATCAATTAGACTTGAGTACATTGCTTTCTACATAATTTTAGAAATTGAATTCGAGACACAGATAGATCTGTAGTTTTCGACCAGTGTCGGGTCACCTTTTTTAAAGATTTGTGTACATTTTGAGATTTTCATTAAGTCTGGAAATTTTCCTATTTCATTAAAAGGGTTAGATACGGTGCTAGTTCATGCAAACATTCCTTAAGGAGTGATGTGGGAACTTCGTCCAAGCCTACAGATTTTTTGTTTTCAGGTTCTTTATGATAGTTTCGATTTCATGTATTTCAAAAGGTAAGTAAAACATAGTATTCATGGAGGGTTTCATTGTGGTACAGCAGGGAGGAGTTGAATCAGATATGTTACTTTTCACCAGGTTAGTAGCAGATGTTGAAGAGAATTCGACGAAGATGTCAGCCACCTTTTTAGCATCATCTATGGTGTCGTGACCTAGTTTATATGCACATTGTGACCGCATAATTTGTTTTTGTTTAATTTGGTGTTCACCATTTCCCACAACATCTTAGGTTTGTTGTTTGAGTTTTCAATCAGGGAAGTGTAATGCTTACTTCTTTCCATCTGAATTTGATTCTTCAAGGTATTTTTCATGGTTTTGTATTCTGAATGTATTCTATCATCATTTGAAAGTTTTCGAATCCAATTAAATTCTTTTACTTTATTATTTAATTCCAGAGTTTCTGTAGAATATTTTATGTTTTTATGTTTATCCATATTGTTAGATATTTTGATTTTTCGTTTTGGATGTGAGATCTCAAAACACCATAGAAAGTGTTGCCAGAAGTGACTGAACACCTCGTCAAAATCCCCTGTGAAATTTGATGAAAGTTTTTCCTTATTGAAGAGATATTTGAATTCAGATACCGCTCCTGGATGTGAAAGTCTTTTCTGCACGCATACATGATGTGTTTGTTTTTGTTCAGTGGATTGAAAAGGGAATTCGATGATTTGTGCAAAGTGGTCTGAAAAACCCAGGTCCAAAGTTTCAACGTGAAGTATTTCTTCCATATTGGATATTATATAGTCAATTTGAGATGAGTTTTTTCTCCCATCGAGGTGAGTAATGATTCTTGAGGGCTGAGAGGTGTGAATGATAAGTTGAAAAGATTTTATCACATCCAAAAAAGCTTTAGTCTCCGGGCAGTTGGCATTCAGACCGTTGACATTGAAATCGCCCCTTAGAATAACAGTGTGGAATTTTTTGAGGGCGTACCCTAAGAAATTATCTAGTTTATTCAGAAAATCTTGAAAGACTGATAATGGCAGGAGTCACCTCCCCAACTCACCGCTGAAACTTCTAAGCACATTTCACTAGTAAATGATTGAAAAGCGATTTTATCAACACAGTCGGGAGCATGCACTTCTTTCACAAAAATTGCTGACCCGCCGTGTAGACGTTCTTTTCTGCAGAAACTCGAAACCAGTTTATACCCTTGGATGTTCACATACTGAAGTCTGTCGCTATCCAGCCAATGCTCAGTAACACAAAGAAAATCAGGAGAATACTGAGGGCATGTTACTTCCAGTTGATCCAGCTTGTTTTTCAGGCCTTGAACATTTATGTTCAGAAGTTTGATACTTGTTTGACTTGAGCAAATTACAAATTCCTTTGAATTTATGGTCGGGTGCTGCGGAAATTTTTCTTGAATTTAAAGCGCTGCACGGCTGATCCCTCAGGCCATATAGAGGGATCATGTATTTTGTCAACATCTCCAATGGGGAATGATATCTTGAAGGAAACATATTCAGAGGTTTTATTCCATTCTTCACATTTGAAACTGATTTGGGGGGCAGTTTCTTTTAAAAACTTGCTAAGATCGTCAGCTGTCATATCTGGGTGAATTCGGCTAACGTGGACATGCCCTAGTGTTGGAGGAGTCTTGAAGAATGAGCCATTTTTACTCACTCCAATGAGAGGTTTGTTGTTTTTATTTTGATAAGTGTTGTTTATTTTCTTGGAGGTCATTGCACTTTCAACAGCTGAGTTCACTTGTTCTATGTTGATGATTTGTCGTTGAGTACCTGAACCCTTTTTTGTTGATTCGGTATGAAGCCGTTGTTGATTTTAACTTTTTGTGTATCGCTCGTTAGCGGCTTGATTTTTTGTGCGTAGGAAACTTTGTTACTTGGGTTGGAATTTGTATTGGTCGACGTAGTTTGATTCGAACTTGTAGATGGTACTGGCTGCCGAAATTGGTCGGAATTGTTGATTTGTTTCAGAACAAATATCAAATCTTCCTGCTCTGCTGTTCTTCTTTCGAGATGGTACAGAAGCTTTTGAAGAGTAGATAGTTCTGATTGTAGAGAGGAAACTTCCGCTGTTAATTTTTCACTGGGCACGATTTCACTTGGATATCGGTTGAGGTTAGGATGACCAGCCGAGTCATTTTCACTCGAATCCATCCGTTCACTTTCACAAAATTCGTTAGTATTTGGCTCTGAATGGTCGATGGTAGTCTGAAGCCAGTAATCAACTCAATTATTTCGGATTTTTTCATTTTATTTAACTCCGCAGTTAACAACACAACATCATTCGCCGCTATCATGAATAATATTATAATAATATTCAGCAATTCAAAACTATGAGATAACCAGAATATCTAAAGAGATCCATACACAATAATGTATCTAGCAATGAACCCACATGAAGATATTGAGAGCACAATATGTTGACTTTTCACTATATCGTGCTACCCATCCTCGGCTACAACTTGGGATATAGAAATGAGCTGCAAGAAACGATCTTTGGACAAAATGTTTTGGTTTATTCAAAGTTCGAGGTATGTAAGATCGAATTTTCAAAGTCATCTGTCTACACGATAGTTTAATTTTTGTATTTTTTTCCTCTAGGATTGGCACTTAGAATCAGTTTCAACTGTATGTCGATTCTATTTTGTAGCAAATTTTTGTATTCATACACGATGTAACTATACACATGTAAAATGTTACTTTGTAAGCTGCAAATAAATATCCATTATTATTATTATTATTATCTAGGGAAGTCCGATGTATTCAATTATTGGTACATTCGGAACATATTTCTTCGTTGGAACATTCCATCTGATATGAATCGATCTTTTCCAAAACCCAACGAAATGGGTTTGAATTGACTATTTTGACTACTTCACATGCTTTTTACATTATACATTTGTCTTAATAGTATATTACGTAACGAGGAGGATGAGTAGCGAAAAGATAAGACCGATAATTGTAAGTAGCCTTATCCTCGAGTTACGTACTGTACTTCTTCTACTCCTACCATGCTTGTGCGGTAATTTCTGTTGTTGTAGCAAAAAATTCCTTCGTTAACCCTCATTTTCAATGATCAACCAGCCACTGGATGACAGCAATAAGAAGGTAAAACAATTGCCCACTTTATGAATATAACTAGATACGATAATAATCCACAAACTCTTGAACAATATACTTCCTAAAAATATCATTTTCAATTCAATTTTACAAAGAATCTGAAACAAACTTCGCTGAATTCAATTTTTGACCTATTGAATGTAGCCATGAGATCAAATTTATCAAGTCAAATGTAATATATTCTGTCGTTTGAAAAAAAAAATACACCACTGAAATAGTGGGAATAGAAAAAATATAGTATAGTAGTGTAGTTATAGTTGGTTCTTTTCAATTTTTCGATACTAGGGAGGATCGTGTTCAAGGAAGTGATTGACTGAAGCTTTATTATGAGCGCCCCTTAAATAGTTGAGAGTTGAATCACTTCAAAATAATGCATTTGAAAATTCAAGTCGATGACGCGACGTTGAAAATGAAACCATGTTGATATATGGAATGAACATACATCAAAAACGGGAATACTTACTTGGGTCGCGGGGAATTCGATAGCTTCCTTGATTACTTCAGGCTCCCTGGGATCGATTTTGATTACTTTTGAGCCATAGAACAGCGCAACCCATAAGTTGCCTTTCGTATCGATTGTCATGCCATCAAACAAAAAATCTTTGAATCCATGTTTTTCTCTGGTGAAAATTGGTTGGAGATTTGCTGAAAAAGGAAATCAGTATTCTGAGCAATGGAGATTTTTGATAAGATCAATTTGAAAATTGATGATGATGTCAACTAACAAATGATTCTTCTTGTATTCTCAACATTCTTCCCAGTGGAAATTAGCGTCGAAATTCAATTATGAATTGACAACTGGAGGATGCGATATAATTAAAAGTCATTTCAATATGTATCTCCATGTACAACAAAAAAAATATTCAACCATGTTCAGCGGAGAATTATCATATGTACCTCGTGCAGAGAATGCATTGTGCACTCGAAAACTCGGCTCTTGTTACATGCTGGAACACAAGCAACAAAAATAATAGTAAAAAGGCTCCTTATCAAATGAACTGATGAACTGTTTATAGTATTGAAAAAGGCGCGAGCACAGTTACGAGTTATTCAAAAGGACCTGTGATTTCTCTCATGATTAGAATAACACATTTGAGGCTTTTGATCACCATGCAATGAGGGGAAAGGAGAGAGTGTTTCGAAAACTCAGCTGAGAGGTACAGAATATTGAATTCCACTTCGAGAGGCTAAGTGGAATAAGTCGAGCTGTACAAACGAGTGGTATTTGAGACAAGATTCGATTTCCACAAACTACGGTAGTAATTCATGACTAGTAGCGAGTCGCTTTTAAATTCAATGACTTTCTGGAATTTGAACTAGTTCATTACTGCTGACATGTGTATTTGTTCAATCTTACAAGTGATTTTTTGTCGAATGCCAAAAGTTCCACTAATGTTGCTAATAATTTTTGATTTTTCAAAATTGTCAATCATAGCAAAAACTTTCAAATCCATTATATTTGATAACCTGTTCTTCGACGTCAAAAACATAATTAATATTGAACAACATGGCTTCATGAAGAAACGATCAGTTGACTCAAACTTATTCTCCTACACTGAGTATATCCTTCACAGCCTCAATGACAAACACCAAGTTGACGCTATTTACACCGACTTCAGCAAGGCTTTTGACAAGATCGATCACTCAGTTTTGCTGCAGAAGCTCGCTGGAGTCGGGGTGAATGGCAATCTGCTGAACTGGCTTGAATCTTATGTGACTGATCGTTGTCAAGCTGTAACAGTCGGTAACCACAGATCGGAATATCGGTTAATTACCTCCGGAGTGCCTCAAGGATCTCATCTAGGGCCACTCTTATTTAATATTTATATCAATGATATATCCCAATGCTTTCGATTCGCCAATTTTCTAATGTATGCAGATGATCTAAAAATATACCATTCTATTTCTGGTGTTAACGACATTACTCTAATACAGCAGGATATCAATACCTTTCATGATTACTGTGAGATGAATAGTCTGTATCTGAACTTCGAAAAGTGTTACCACATTTTGTTTGGACGCGGGAAAAGCGGTCTAAATCACTCATATCAAATATCTTCTTATCCCTTACAAACTGTCACAGAAATAAAGGACTTAGGTATAATATTTGATTCTAAAATGCTTCTCGATAAACATATATTCTACGTTAATAAAAAAGCTCATAAAATGTTAGGTTTCATAATGAGAACTTGTCGGGAGTTCAAGAACGTACAGACTCTCCGTACCCTCTATATGTCATATGTCAATAGTGTTTTGAGTTATGGCTCGGTAATATGGAACCCTAGGTACGACATTTATATAAACCAACTTGAGAATCAATAAAAAATGTTTTTCACTGCACCCCAATGACCGTATCTACGTTCGAAATGAACTAAACATATTAACCCTAGCGAATAGAAGGGAAATTACAGATGTGAAGTTCCTCTTTAAAGTCATAAATAATTTAGTTGATTCGCCTGCTATCCTTAGTAACATTTACCTTAATACTCCTATGTATATTACTAGGCATCAGCATCCATTCCGTTATGAACAATCACAAACATACTATTTTTTGAACTCTCCTATGCATAGGTGCAACATATCATACAATACGCTGTCAAATTCAATCTCTATTGATATTTTCTCTTTCTCATTCTCGAAGTTTTCCTACACCTTGAAAAAACATTTTCTTGCTACTCAGATTTGATTGGTATTTGTGTGTATACTCATAATTTGTATATGCATGTATGTATGTGTGTAATTATTCCATAGATGCATTTTCAATTTTTTTTTATATTGTTTGTATTCAGTCCATGCTCTCAATTTCGTAACATTGTTACAAATCATACATAGATATAGATTATAATATTGTGAAATAACATATATGTGAATACTGTTTTGGGTCAGTCCCGTTTGTATTCCTTCTGTATAAATAAATAAATGAATAAATAAATAAAATGCTTTTCATGTTATGTGATTGTCTTCCTTCAAGCAACAGTATAGACAAGATGAAAAAGTCTGTGGAAGCCTCTTGCTCCCATACTTACGCCAACCTAACAAATAGGTGACAGAACGACAATACCAACTAGCATCACTATTTCAATTTGCGGAGCTTGCTCAAAGTGCAACACAAAGTGATTCGTTCAATATCTGACGGATAATAACCATTTTATCCCAGAGTCGAAGTCATGGCGTCGCAAAGTTTGGGATGTTGACGAACCCCTTGATGGCCTAGTCTGTGTTTTCCTAGATGAAATGCGGTCAAAAAATAATATGTAAAATAAACAGGATTGTAGAATTGGTGTAACAAGTTGGTTTTTCAACAACATTCCTACTTATAACTAGATGAACAGGAAATAGGAGGAAGCGCAATGATCCTACACAGGCCCAAGTACGGTGGAACTAAAAAGCTCGGATACAGATCCAGAGCCCACATAAAGAGATTTCTGAAACAAGAGACAAAAAGAGTAAAAGTTCACTAGTATTCAGATTATGGCCCTTTCAGAGGGTTCTCGTTTGCGGGCAAACCAATTCAAAAATTACCTATTTATTGTGACAATTATCGGTATTCATTCGTTTGTACCATTTGGAAGTCATCATTTTCTGGTGGATGAATGTTCCCTTCGTAGTTTTTCGAGTTTCGAGACCGAAATCTGTCACCAAAAACTTACATATTTACTTTGCCTCTATCAAACATTCTATTGAGTGCGTCCAGATGGTAGAGCCTGGTTTGGGAAGGGTCTCTCTGACACCATTAAGAAATAAACGCTGGACTCCCAGTTTATAGAGCTAGGATTCTATCTTCGTATACCCAGAACCACAAAAACCACATGCTCTTTCCCGAGAAGACGGTCTTCCTGACGGTCCTCCAGAAATAACTGAACTCCTGGGTCACAGAGTGGGATTTCATCTTCTACAGCCAGCCATCAACTTCATGTTTACCATACCTTGACTCCACCCCATTTCATTAAATATTGTAACATCTCTGGCCAATATTTGTACTGTTGTGATATTTATGATATCTTACAATCCGAAAATCTCAAATAATTTTTTGAACATCCGCTTATTTGAAAATGAATGATATCCCCCATTTCGAAAAATTAATGATTATTCGAAAACTGAATGACACCAAAGTTTCAAATGAAACTTCCAGTTCGAATCAGATAATACTGATCATTCGAGAATAACACCTGCTAGTATCAAGCTTTTCCAGTAAACCAAAAATTTTAACAATGGCAGAAGTCGAGCAATTCAAACTAGTTGGAATTTTCTTCATTGTACATGAATACGACAATATTTCTATCAACTTTTCTTGGAGCGTGTTCAACAACACATAGAAAGGCGGTCGTAGGTCAGAAAACATTTGTTACTCTGCAATTGGAAAAATAATTGAGTGGCGAAGCAGCTGAGATAGTTAATTCACGAAATCTAGAAAATTGGACAGAAATACAAGATCTTTCAGAAACGCCCTTCGGTGATAGGCGTGACCTAAACTGTCTCATTCAAGATTTATAGCACAATGTCCAACTTGAAGAAATTGAACCAATTCATAGCATACAAATAGATAAGACCAATATGGAAATGAAAACTTGGACTATAATAGAATCTATGAAATCGAAAACAAACTAACGCTTGATCATTTGAACGAAGAAGACTGATAAATAATTGAAGAACTATGCCAATAATTTGTCGACTTCTGCTATATAGACGGTAATGTTCTAACTTTCACAAATGAAATTAAGGATTAAGAACGATATAGCCGATGGAAAAGTGATATTTATAAAATCAAATAGGTATTTCAAATTCATAAGTAGGATGTGAAAACCCGAATAGACCAAATGTTAAAACAAGGAATTATATGACCATCCACTCTCCCTTGGTCTTTCCCTGTATGGGTCGTCCCCAACAGAATAGACGCTTCCGGTAAAAAAGTGGAGAATAGTAATTGATAACCAAAAATCAAATGTAATCGCAGTGAACGATAAATATCCTCTTCCTAAAATTTCAAACTTTCTTGATCAGTAGGAAGTTGTACTTGTTCTAAAACACTATATTTGGCAAGCGGTTTTCAGAAAATATGAGTCTGGTATTGCCAAAACATAATTTTTAGTCGAGAACGGACACAACAAATAATATAAACGTAACCTACAGAAGGGTACGAAATTTAATTTCGATAACGATTGTGAAACTTCATTCGAAAGAACTCAAACAAAAACTGATGAACTCTTCAATATTAACATATCCAAAGTCTAACGATGAATTTTTATTGAATACTGATGCTAGTTTATATGCTATAGGATTCATATTATCACAGGAACCTATAGAGAAACAAAATATTTCACTATAAAGCGCGAACTTCTAGTCATAGTATGGTCAGTAAAATATTTTATACCATATTCATTTGGAAAAAATTCAAACTTATTAGAGATCATAGGCCCTTCACTTTTCTATTTCCTATCATAGACCCAGGAAGCAGATTTAGCAGGCTGGCGATCAAAATAAGAGGAATACGATTATGGAATCGTATAGGAGCCTTGTAGAATGAATGAATATGCCAATCTTTTTCTAGGATCAAAATAAATAATTCCAATGAAATTTAAAGATTTCGAACATGAATATTTATGGCGAAGACTAACGATGAAACAACAGGCAATGACGCTGAAAACCCAGTCTATGGAATCTCGAGTACAGAAATTGCCCCAGAAACAATGAATGGTAAATTCAGAAGAATTGTTCACTTTTCCCAAACTCAATCAAATATAGATTATTCAAAATTTCCATGAATAACTTCCAAATGAGAAACATGAAAATATATTTACCTCCATGCAACACAATTTCACATGAAACTATATGAAATGATCTTATCGAAGACGAAGATATCCACTCCAGATATAAAATGAATAATATCTCGAATAAATCAGTAAAAGGTGGATACTACTTCACTGTACCTATCCATTTCTATAATGATGAGGCATTAATCTTGATGTTCAATGCTATATATGTATCTCAAGAAGAATTCAATCCAAAAAAAAATTTATGTCGAAATTAGTTCAGAGCCACCCACACAAGAAATTCTTTCATATATCTCTGCAGGAGATGACACTATTGAATTGAAAATTTGTCAAAATATTGTTACAACTCCTCAAGAAGAGCAAATACCGAAATATACCAGACGATCAGAAGAATACATGGTAAATACCAATGGTCAAGAGAATGACTAAAGACGTAGAAAATTCCATTGAAAATTGAATAAAAGTGAGATGAGTAGGAAAAACTATCCTTCAGTTATAACAGAAGACAGAAGCCCCTAAAGCTCCATTTCGAGAGAATTGACATTGATTTCCTTCCAAAAACTATTCATTAGGCATAAATGATGAATTAACTAAATTCGTATGTTCCATTTCAAATAAATTTTTACAAACAAATATTGATACTCTATTAATAAATTACCAACATCATGGTACTCCTCCAACGATTCATTGTGACCTAGGTAGATAAATTCTGCTATGATGAAAGACATTCGCACCCTTTATGATATAAAATTGACACATTCAAGCGTAGATCATCCACAGTCCAACGTATCGTTAGGAAGATTCCACGTTACACCCATGACAATCATAATAATACATTCTTCCATCATCCAGAAGAATACTCCTTCACAATTTTACCATATCAGTTATCACCTACAATAACTCGAGAAATAAATCCCTTGGATTCATCCCATACAAGTTATTATTTTGACATACAGCTAGTAGACCCCTCGAAACTCTTCATAATGAGACAGACCCTATTATTAAGTACAAGACTTGAATGATAGAATATCATACTTTTATCGAATAGCAAGAAAGAAAATGCAAAAAGCAAACGGAAAGCCAAAGAGCCTTTTAACGAACGAATTCCACAAAACAAACATGAATATAAAATAGATCTTTTCCATATCAGAGATTCGCAGAACGGAATTTTTTTTCAGATTATCTCTACTTTTCTGGATAATAGCAAGGCAATATATATTTTTACGAAAATCCTTTGGAAACATCAATAGAATTTAAAGTTTTTTTGATCAACATTCTCCCAATTAGTAATTCGAAACAACAAGGACGCACGTTATATACTGAAGTGAAAATACATGTACATTTAATAATCTTGAAATCTGTCGATGAGCAGTTTCAAGAAATCAATCTGAACAGTGAAAAATAAAAACGCGGAAAAATAGATGTTATAGAATAGATGGTAAGCAATTACTGGTATCTTGGACGTCTCAGACGGTGAATACTATACAAAATGTATATACAAATTGGATAATGATGAACACGAACTTGAAACTTGATGAAAAACCATATTCCTGTTACAACAACACTTATGGAGAATTTCAAAAACACTTTAACATTCGCTCTGCTACGAATAATTCAATCCCCCATAATAACACCTGAACAACTAGTGAGCTCATTGCAATAAATCTAACAAAGGAATGATTCACCTATTATAGCGAAAACTTCAAAAGTAACACAATACTTGAATATTATCGACTGGTAGCTTTTCGAATTCAATCAAGTATAGTTTCCATCTTGAAAACACTTTTAATCGATACCTAGATGTACACAATGTATCACTTGTTACCAATCCCTTTCAAAGATACTAAAACAAGTATACTTACATATTCTCGACAACTTGCCGTTCACCATTGTACCAGATCCAAAAGAATATATAACCTTATTACCGATGCTTTTATTTTGTTAAAGACTGTGTAACCTTTTAACGAATGTGATCCATGTGAAGCAAAAGTGTTTAAAAATACTAGAGTAATCCCTGATAATCGTCAAAGCCTCGTAATCTATTCTCATGGATACAATATCCAAGAACTAGATAAAAATATTTGGCTAGTAAATAATCATAGCAGAACTCTCATACATTACTGTGAACCTCGTGAGTAGAAATACAGTCACAGACATAATCAAAATTCAATTATAGAACTCGAAGGCGCTCGCAATGCTTTTATTGGTATTAGAAAAGTACAAGCTTTAGCAAATGATGTTAAAGAAGACACGTATGTCATTTGATTCACATCCATTTGACGTTCATCAGGAATGCGATTTGGAGATATCGAAAACCAAACCTGAGCAGAATTCAAAAGATTTCGATGTTTTTATTAATGAATCATTTGCGAAAAAAACCTGTGGTATAAGTCCATTGGGTCTGGAAGTGGAGTGTGGTAGATTTACGATGCAGAAAAACTCAAAGTCGTCTCCACAATTTAATATCATCCTCAGATGTCAGATCGGTAAAACATGTACTGATTGATGGACTCAACTACGACGGCGTATTAGTGCAATTGCAAAAATTAAAAACCTCGCAATTGCGACTCTCAATCTGTCAATTGACAGATTGAATATGTCAGTTGTCAGATTTAATCTGGCAATTGCGACCTAAATTTGTCAATTGACAGATTGAATGTGTCATGTGAACAAAAATCAAATCCCTTTAATCGACTCCTTGTCCTGAATTCTTCAGAAGCCGAACTATATTTTGACTATATCTAATGATTTTCTGAGTTACGAGGCAGACTCTCTTATGATTGGGAAAAAATTGAAAAATGAATCAATGTGACTCAATGAGATGAGCTTTCTGTTTTCATAACGTTTCTCAGGTGAAGTACAAGCCTCAATGTAATTTTTTTCTGGATTTTCAAGTGAGCTCATGACTTCGGCTGCAGTACCTTGAACAGAACTTTTTGAATAATGGAAACGTTCAATGTCGGAAAGCTTGTAATAAATATGATTGATATTATTAAATATGGTATGAAATTCCAACCACTGCTGAAAAGTTGGAATTTATATCGTAGGTAAACTTGAAGTTATCGCTTGTATGATAGTAATGTGAAATTGTTTCAACCGAACAATCTGAAACCTAACCAAGATCTTTCATAGAAGTCGCAATCGCCAGATCAAATCTGTCAATCCACACATTCAATCTGTCAATTGACAGATTGAAAGTCGCATATGCCAAATTAAATCTGTCAATTCACACATTCAATCTGTCAATTGACACTTCCAATCTGTCAACTGACACATTAAATCTGTCAATTGACAGATTGAAAGTTGCAATCGTCGAATTAAATCTGTCAATTGACAGAATAAAAGTCGTAATGGCGAGATTTTTTTTGCAGTGGCACTAATACGCCGTAAAACAACATATGAACTAGAAAATTCATAAAAAAAAACACGCGCCTTTGGTAGGTGGGACCTGGTAGCTATTGTTCCTCTTGGTCTAAGCTTTACAAGCAATATGGTCACGGTCCACAATTCGATGTAAGATAAAGTAAAGTCCTACCATAATCTCGATGGTGATCTTCTCGATGGAGATTTTAATACTCTACTGAGAGATCTACCTACCTGATTGTGACTAACTGGTGATAATTCATTTTTTTTACTTTGTACTGACTATTTGTAAAAACATTATGTAACACGAAGAGGCATTGATAAAATTATGCTTCAGAATCATTGCGTTAATGATAATGTGCACATTTTCATCGATATATTCCCTTGTATTTTCTTTCGATACTACACATAAATTGAGAGTCGTATCTGCGGCTTTATCTACTGTTGTTGAGTTTAAAAAGCGTGAATATCGCACATATTACTATCTCACAAGATTCAAAGTAGCAACCATAAGCACCACTGAATGAATTGAACTATAAATGACGAAACAACTCTGAACTATGACGAACAACAGGAGCACTCAAAATCAAGCTAGACCCATCCAGGAACAATCGAATTATCATTGTATATTGTTGTTCGTAATGTCTGACTATTGGTATATTTGCCTGCAATATTATAAAGAAGCAAACTTGACCGACTATGTTTTCAGTTACCCTTTTAATCACTTCAATCCAGTTTGCAAGAAGGACAAATAATCAAAAAATACTGAATGCGCCCTTGGTGCAGAAAAATATGGTATTCCAGAACGGAAAAACTGGAAGAATATTGGACGTCATAACGGGTGAGTACAGAAAAAAACAAGATGGCGCACTACATATAACAGTAACGTGAAAAATCACTTCACCGGTTCACTTACACAAGGTTCCTGTAGTGAAATCGACATCGTACTGATCGACGGTTCCCTTCAAAGAATCGTTGTAATACATCTTTTGCAAGCTGGTGTCAAAAGCAATTCCGTTTGATATCCCAATGTGGTTCCTATATTTCTGGATAACTCCGTTCTTGAAACTGTACAGAGTTCCTTCCGCGTCAGGAATAGTCTCCACGGCAGTGGCTGGTGCTCCCATAGTGCCTGTGACAAAAATAGATAGAAGGAGATAAAAAAAAATTATAATTCACATATGAGGTTATGTAAAGCATACTTAGGTATGTTTTTTTTTTCTTGAAGTAGGATTTGACAAACATTCATAAAGTAAGAGGATGGCTCAAGTAATATTTACTTCATCATTGAATGAAGCACAATTTTTGTCAACAATGTTGATCTAGTTGAGCATTATTGTTAAATCTTTGAAATTCATAAGGTTAATTTTTATTGTAGAAAATGCTCTCTCCTCTCCACTTCTGAACAAAAAAAGAATGCAAAGTTTGATTGAATTCACACATCTCAAGTATTTGGGATGACGAAGTCTAGTGGATTAAATTTTCCGTCATGTATCGTGTCTATGATCTAGAAGGATTACCAATTTTACCTGAACGGAATTTCACCCCTACTTCCATACTCATGTTAGAAATCACAAGATAAAACGTGACGCATTATTGATCTTCAGCTTGCACAAGTTTTAATTTTTCCGAGGGTTTCAATTCTTGATGTCACTTTGCGTGAAGACAACAGTATACTATTTCTGAGTAATTAGCCGTTTCATTTTATATTCGAGGAATTGAAAAAACAAAATAACCAGTAAAATAGTTAATGGAAAAAAGGAAGATATAACCCTCTCTGGCTGTGTTCGATGCCATCAGCAAAATACCGTCAGCGGACATGAAAATCCTGAATCTCTTTTCCCTTTCTTTAAGAGATGGAGAACACACAGAATTGTGTACAACTCTAATTGTACAGAAAAGATACGGGACGTAGTCAACTAGTAGTTGACACTGGAAGTCACAATCCGATTTGTCTTATACAAAGCATTTCCTGGGTAGGTATTGAAGACTAGAAGGAATAATCATGAGAGAACTTGCGGTTCGTTTACAGATCGAAAACAGCTTCAAGTTTTAGTGCAGGTGTCTACAGTCGCAGACCCAGAACAGAGATATCAATCTGTCTGGGGTCCTGGACTGTATATGTACCTACGTATTCCAAGCGAAAACTCACTGCATTGATCTCTTTGTGGGGGTTAGAAGCAACCAACTCCACACACAAATCATTGAAATTATTCTTGGATAGTCAGGCGGCTCTAGAAGCACTTGGCTCTTACCAGGTAACGCCTTATGGATTTGTTCTGACCTGCCAGAAAAGACTATTTTCAGTAGGAAGACTCAGCAAGTTACTTCTGGTCTGAACCAATGACTACACTTTATTAGAGGAAAATGAGACTGTTGACTTTCATATAGGATGCTGCAAGTAACTTCCTCAGACTAGAGCTTGTCATTGGCATCGCGTTGGATTTTGCCAAAAAACAATGAATACTTGGATCCCATGGAGAGTTTCGGGCTTCTTGCAAAATCTACTAGAATTGGTCCATTCCCAGCCATCCGTAGATCCTTGAAAGAATGTTGCGAAATAACTTTCAAATTACAGCGGGATATAGATCACTGTCATTTGAGTCATCATATGAACAGACTCGAGTTCTCTGTTTAGAAAAGATGGAACAGCAGATAGTATATTATGTGCCTGCTCATCGTGAAAGCGAATTTAATTTGAATTTTCCGTTTGGTTGTTGGGTGAGTATACCACGATATCTTCCTTACTTCTGCTATGAATTCACTTGGGGATTTCTATAGTGATCAATTACCCTAACACCAAACTATTATTTGCACTCGATGCGCGTTTCGCTGACATGGTTGTTATCTGTAGGAGAAAAAAAGTGATACAAAATCTACAACAAAATCTACAATCTAGAGTAGTGCAGACACCACCTACCATTCATACTATTTCTACGTTTAGCTATTTCTAGACTCTCGAGTGCATCGCTCGGTATACAACCACAACTCTCTAGTTTTTGAAAGTTCTCTTCAAGGAAAATATGAATATTTAAAGCAATTTATGCTGTTCTGCTACAAATGATATAACTTTGAATCAATCAGTACCTTGTAATTTGTCGTATCGACGATGAAGACGCCATGTTTCTGCTATTTGAGCATATAGAGGTTTGAACATTCGCCACTTGACGTGGCAAATTTGTTGAGAAACTCAGCTGAGATGAAAAGTTTGAACGTAGCCTATTAGGCGAATTTGTTGAGAAACTCAGCTGAGATGAAAAGTTTGAATGTGGCCTATTAGGAATTCACAAATAAGGTCAATTATTGATAAATTGCTTTGTAATGGAGATATCGAAGAAAATTGTTGGAAGTAGTTTTATACAGTAATCTTTTTTCAGTATCCATCATGGATATAGGAGTTATTTTTTTACGGAAGTATATATAATCCAACAATTTTTTCTATATTTGCAACGGAATATTTAGCAATGACTTTATTTGTAAATTTGTACATTTGAGGCTCACATCTCACACATTGAATGCGATACACTGTATAAAGAAAATGAATATTCACCTGTCCACAATCTTCCTGTACAATCGCATTTTCCATCATTGAACACATGCTTGGTTCCATCTTCCACTTCGTACAGTTTTTTGATATTCGTCACTGAATCGTTTCCTCCGTCCCAAGTAATTGTTGCTACCGATCTGTCGATAGTTATCAGAAATTGGTCCTTGGCTCCTTTGATGGGTATGATTATTGAGACATTGTGATCCCCTGGAAAAATTATTAAAAGTTCTCTAATAGAAAATAAATTGAAAAGGTAATGGCTGCAATTTCAACAACTTATATGAGCGCACCCAGAAATTTGATGCGAAGAGGGGGCAGGGCTGAGCCCAGAAAAATGAAAATATTGATGGATGATGATGACTTCAGAGATGGGAAAGAAAGAACAACTTGTATAGTTTTTTGTTCTCTGGTGGGCTGCATTCTTATAACTCTTCTTCTGGATGCGCTAACTCACAATTCAATTGTAGGTGGTCTATAATTCAAATTGCATTTCACTTTTGTACAATATATAGAAGTAAAAAAGATTTCTTTTTTTCTTTCCATGTCTGACTACCCGAGGGCGGCTCTCAATAATTCCCAATCATGTTGGACATGGTGGTGCCAGTGCTATAGAAAAATATTGAGAATCAGAAAAACACAAGCTTGCCCATCAAGCTGCTGCTTCAGTGATCAATTTTCAAGAGAACCAAATCGTCGACTTCTAAGGATTCGGATATAGCTGGGGCTTACTGAGTCATGCCTACTTAACTATTTTGTGTTGAGTGCTTTGATTATTTTGTCTTATTATATCTTCTATATTGAAAAACTTGTAAAACAGTCGAAACATTTCCATATATATAAATCCGCAAATGTTCCGCTATGCCAAAAAAATTAATGGTCACGTTAGGTATACAGTTAAATCATTAGAAGTCCTTTGCCCACTTCAAGTTCAAACAGTTAATAGTTTTGTGGTGACACTCTCCACGTTTTATTTCGGATTATAATTTTAAAACGGATTATGGAGAGAACGGCGTTTTGATATTATCTCAATTCAAGAATACCCATTTTATATTGAGTCAAAAATGAAAAAAATGTTTCTCAATTACTCCAAGGAAAAGAGGAGTTTGCAATAAAATCACCCCACAAATATTTTGATTCATTAGAAATCAATTTGATGAGAGATAACTGAAAATAAATATTTTCATCATACCTATATGGATTGGGGTAATTATTTCAATTCAATTCGAAATTCTATCGAAATAATAACATAAACATCGTTCTTGCCAAAAATTTTTGAAATAAACAACGATAGATACTGAACAGCCAATCGATCAACAGAGACAAAAACAGAGTTGAGTATACAATTTAAAAAATTTCTATACAATTTGTCACGAAGCAAGAACCACAACACACTTCATTTCGTTAATTGAATATATCAATAAGTATTCTCACCTATTTTAGCACTAGTTAGCTTCTTTGTGGATGGCACGTATTTATAAATGCTATGTTTATGAAAATCTGCGAAATATAGGCACTGTTTGTGATCATCCCAATGGGGACCTTCGAGGAGGGAATAACCTTCTAATATCACCTCAACATTCGGTGCCATCGTACAATGTTATGCAATACAACCTGTTCTAGACTGATATATCATCAATTCAGATGAATAGTGGTGGGGTGACAGTATATTGCTGTTCATGCAAGATCGGTGCACGGGCGTTTCAGTCTGCTTTTTCTACAGGTACGATGAACACAAGTATTACAGTATAAGATTTTTATGAAAAATAACATTTCCATAATTTGCATGACTTCCTCCCGTCAGATGAAATTAATATTTACCATAAAGACAGATTGATTATGTTTCGTTAATGCGCCGAATACACTGTCTATCCATTTTCTAAGCTGCTGATAGGGCAACTGGTTTGTTTGACTTCTGATATTTTTATTCAGCTCTATTGATATTATTATGTATTTTTTGCAACTTTTATATGAAGAAATTCTGGAGTGTTATCCGGGCTTGTTTGCTGAGGTCTACAGATTCCTAATCCTGACGTTTCGCCTATATCTGAGCGATACTGAAGCCAACATGATTCTTCAGATATCTTCAAGGTCAGCTAAAGATCTAAGGGTGCCGTGGCAACACCAGGTGTGTACCGTATTCCGTGTAGCAGTGGATCAGTCTACATTGGAACCACCAAAAGAAGTATCGAGGCACGGCTCTCTGAACACAAAAAAAATGAGGCCTAGGACAGACAGGCAAGTCGGCATAAGCAGAACACGCACTCGGGTAAAGCAATCATGTTATTGCATTTGACGAAACTCAAGTGCTCGACAGACCTCAGAGCTAGTATGTCAACCGAAAAGAAGTCACGGCATCAATAAAAGCTGGTAACCTGCACTGAAGAACACACGACTCAAACAACTCAATGAAAAACAAGCCACGCCAATCTCTGACACAGAGATGAACTTTTTTGTAAATGGGATTCACCAGCTAAGACCTTTGTGGAACCGTAAACCATATGGTGGTTATGCTTGTTAACATGTTCAGTTTATGCGCATCTTTCTGAAAGAAACCTGCAGTCATTTCTATGTGAACTTATTCTGGCACCAATTGATCTTGAAGTCTGACCAACATACTTCATGTTATATGGGGGGCATGGAATACGTTAAATTACATTCGTTTGTGAGATGAGGGAAATTTTATCTCTCATTCTCGGATGGATAGATTAAATAGTTATAACAGATTTGTTAGCAATTTTAATGTAAGGTAAATTGTGAAAGTATCTGATGAGCTTACTTTCGTAAGGAAGTGAACTGTAAAATGTTGCTATTGAAACAATATCACCCCCACTGTGTGTTTCATTGTCATTTGAATTTGGAAGGAGTGGATTTACATTAATGTCTCTTATGGGTGAACAATTTAACAAAATATGTTTTATCAACTTCACAGGAATTGAGTTTCCAAGGAATAAATTCAGAAGGATATTGAGAATTTTTTGGGAAATTGGTTAGAGATTCTCAACATATTGTTTTTCATTTGTTTCACCGGGTTCACTTCCATTGCGTGTTTGTGGTATGACCAGTAATTTAAATATCTTCCTGAGCAGCAATGTTTTCTATATAAATCAATCAGAATCTTGTTTTCTGACGTTCATATTAACCTTGTGTCTGCATCTTCGGTTTCCATAGTGAACAGTAGGAACGGGTCATAACTATTGAAAGTGAAGGAGAATCTCTTCAGTACACTCTGAAGGAAGTAAAAATGATGTCAGCGTCATATTTTTTGATGAAATGTGGTCATAAATCTCCGGGGTCTAAGTCCAACTCTCAACACAACAAACTGAATACTGCTTGTTTGTAAGAAAGTCTTGTGTTTATAACTATTTGAGGATCCGACGGTGTGGAAAATGCTGGCATGGTTAATGAAAATATTTATTCGGTGTGACAGTGATGGCTTCCAGGAATTGGGGAATCTTTTACTTCGCGAAACATTCCGGAGTAGAGTGCTTTTGATGAAAACGTCATTGTTTCGTGGCGATGATTGAAGAGGGCCGAGGTCATGTCCGAGTTACGTACTGCATGTTCGTGTTCGTATGATCTGTTCAATACTCGTCTTTTCGTCTTTCCTATGTATGCTTTCGAGCAGTCACGGCAAAGGATTTTATATTCCCTCCAATTCGTTGGGTATCTCATCTTTGGGTGAGCGCAGGATAGTGCAAGATAGGGGATATATTCGACGGCTTACGTGTTTTGTCAGAGTTCGACTCACTTTATCAGTGGCTTTCTGAATAAAAGGAAGAAAAGCATTTGGGCGTTCACTCGGATTTTCTGTT
This sequence comes from Zygogramma bicolorata, assembly GCA_032362365.1. NCBI lineage: Eukaryota > Metazoa > Arthropoda > Insecta > Coleoptera > Chrysomelidae > Zygogramma > Zygogramma bicolorata. The sequence goes on from JAVJAQ010000285.1 coordinate 148,642, forward strand.
GTTTTGGGTTGCGAAAAACGGGTTTGCTGGCGTTGAATGGTTCTCTCGATCTGGTGGTGGAAATAATCGTTTTGGAGAAGGACAGATTTGAGATCTCCAGCTCACTGACTTTAATGTGGTCACCTGTGGTTTTGATAGCCCTGTTGTTGAGAGAGTTCAGTTGGGAGCTCACTTGGACTGGGTGATGGTGCGACTTAGCATTGAGGTATTGGTGCTCGTGGGTTTTCGGTAGTCAGTGTAAATAAAGAAATTATTGGATTTTGTGATATGGAATGGAAAGGAATAGAGTTGTAAGTCTTCATTTCCATGGTGAATTGTATGTCGGTGTTAATATTGCTGAGGTGATTAAGAAAGGTGTGTAAGCTTTCGGATCCATGAGACTAGATAGCAAAGACATCTTCCAGGTAACGGAGTTAACACGTCGTCGGCTTCAATACAGATGTGTCAATGGCTCTGGACGTAAAATCTTCCATGTAGAGTTTTGCAAGAACTGGGGAAAACCCTTAGGGATGTCTTTTACTTGTTTGTGAAATTTGACCTGAAAAAAAAATTATGTACTGGACACGCAAAGACTAATGAGGTTGAGAGTACCTATCTTTAGAGATTTGATGTTTATTTCTCAAGATACTGAGTGTATCTGCTGAAGGAATGTTTGTGAAGAGAGATTGAAGCTCACAGGATATCTGTGGTCGGTAGTTGGGAGATTTTATGATTTCTATGGAATGGAATGAGTTTCGATCATTTGATGAGGACTGTTCTGCTAGTGATTGACGAATGTTTGCGAGATATTCACCTTGTGTTGGTGAGACGAATGCACTAACTAAGGGACGGAGTGGAATATTTGGCTTGTGTATTTTGGGAAGGCCATATATTCGAGGTGTGCCTGAAGTATTATTGGAGTTTATAATGATAGTTTTTGTCTCGCACTAATTTGGTATTCAGGTGAGTTGAGAAATCCTATTAGCCTATCATTGAAGTTTGTGGTAATGAGTATTGCGGTGGCTTTTTTTTTATATACAAATTCACATGAAAGGAATGCTCTGTAATGTTCAAAGAACACCGCGTGAATCAAGGAACAGGAGATACGAATTACCATTCCCTTTGAATTTCAGAAGTTTGTAAGCCTCAGGAAAAACCCCTTTGGCGAGGAGTTTCAAAGCTCAGCTGTTCTATTGAAAAGAGATCTATGAGCAAGAGAGGTTCGACAGGTTTTCAAATTCACAACAGAGGGGTAAGAATTCTGTACCCTGTTGAGTCATCCGTGTAAATATTGCCAAAGGGGGAACGATTGATAACAATTCGGAAGAGCATCGACCGTGAAAGTATCTATAAAAGAGAGACAAGTTTCCCACCTTTTACGATGTTCCAATGAAGTGAGCGAGTCTGTAAGCGAAGAATCACCAGAAAAACGAATTGTCTTTCTCTGGATAGAATCGAGAAGCCTCGATGAAAGTTTTGGTGCCGAACTCCACACATGAGAAATGTATTATATGACAGTATTCCGCTTGATAGGCGAAAATGCTAACCTCTACCTCTACTACCGAGATCACAAGTATCTTGAAAAATGTCATATACTATTCAAACATAAATATATTGTGTTAGTTTAACACTTTATATGAAAAAATATGTTAAATTATGATAAAAACGAAACGTCTTACAAATCAGGAAACAAACATCAACGAAGGAACAATCTCGTATAAAAGAAACTGATGTCAACATCAATTTCGAAAACACAAAAACATTAGCGAGCGATGAGAACTTCTACTCTCGAAAAATCAGAAAGGCTATCGAAATTGAGAAACGACCGAGTAGCATGAACAAGAGAGACGACGCCCAAAGATTACCAAGAACGTGGAAATCCATCACTAAACAAAGACAAGCCGATCACACCAAAGGAACAATGTCGGACCTTACCACGTAATCACCCAAACATGATGACAAATGCAGTCGGTCCAACGAAGAAAATGGGAGGGGCCCGGATCAAAGATACCATCAATGAACACCCCTATATATTGAGAAGCAGAACTCGAATTAATTAGTCGAGTTCGGAGGTCGAAACTCTAGACATCACCTAGAAGATGGCAAATGGGACTCTGCCGAAACGTTGTGACAATTATCCTTCAGAGGATCAAAACCACAAAACACGGAATGAAACCCGAAAAATATATATATATATATATATATATATATATATATATATATATATATATATATATATAAATATATATATATATATATTTTTTTTTCGAAAAAAAAGCTACCCACCATACCCAAATCACCTGGCTCTTCACTGGATACAGTTATCCAGAGACTGGACTCACCGAATTGTATATAATGAAAAGTTAAAGCCCCCTCTACACTACTCGCGAAGTTCCTTGGCGAAGTGTTCTAGGAAGTTCGACGTGCACACTACACACTCGTTCAACTTTGCGAAGACCCCTTTTTCTGGTGCCGTTACTTCGATTCCTTTGACTCGGGCGCAAAAACCGACAACAAATGGAAGTCGCCCGAGGAGACGTAAAGTTTGACGAGGTAAGCCGAAGTGCCTCTCTACCCTATCCTATTCGTCTGAAATCGTTCGCGAGTAGTGTAGAGGAGGTATGAGACGATCACCAAGTGAGTAACTTAAATGAAGAAGGCGGAACAATTTTAGATAGGAACAACAAAAACTCAGTAAACCTATCAGGAGCTTTATATCGACGACCACGTCTAGAAAACTTCTCGGATACTCTGCTTCTGACGTCAAAATTAACATCTTTCACACCCGCAGGTAATACCTTGCTATCAACTGCTGGACTGCTCAGTTCACTGGATCGGCTATCATCTCGGCGATGGTTCACATATTCACATCTAAGTTCTGTGTCAGATTCATATCTCTGCTAGATGGTCCGATATTTCATTCGCATTCCAAAGGATAAATTCTATGAATAGATTGCATCAGAGTCATGTGAAGTAGATACTCAAACTAAACGAATTCTGTTGTCTTTACCAGGAATTAGTTCTGTGACACGCCCTAGTGGCCTGTCGAAACATTTGTGCTTATCGTCAATCTCAACAAGACATGGTTTCTTTTTCCTCAAGTTAGTTGACCCCACCACCGAGCTGTGGGAGGGTTCCAACGCCAGTTTATGCCTTGAACAGAAAGGTAATTTCAAGTGACGTGCCAAACTACACGATTGAACGCGTTTTCGGACGCAACAAAGTTCGTGCCGTCATCACTGTACACATTTTTTGGTCTTCCGCGTCTCGCCACAAACCTGTGAAGTGCTTGCATGAAACTAAGCGCGGATAAAGACGTTGAGAGTTCTAGATGTACCGCACGATACACCGCATACTTGAAAAGACAAACCCAGACTTTCTCAATGGTCCGGCAAAGTCAATACCAACCACTTCGAATGTTTCGGCTTCGCGAACTCGAGCCAATGGAAGTTGGGGATAGGCTACATCGAATCGTTTGGAATTATATCTTTCACAAATGACACACTTCGAAATTATCGTTTTTATTGTACAATGACCACCAAGAAACCAATATTTTTCCGTAAGCAGACTCAAGAGGCCCTGTGTACCAACATGACAAGGATCGACATGAAATTAAAAAATCAGATCGACAACTACATGTTTCGCTGGTTGAATAATTGGAAAACAAAAGTCTATATTATCATCTTTTTGATCGATATAGGAATTTTCAGTCTGATCAAGCCGTATTCATCCTTGAATGGATTAAGAGTAGCTCAATTTTTATCATCGCTGAAACTTTATTATTGAATCATTCGGAACATCGGCCTATCTGCTTTTTCAATCTCTTGAGCAATGAGAACGCTTTCTCGTTTGAGGAGTAATTTGAATTATTAGGAATCTGTTAAATCAGAGTGACCATTCTAACGGTTTTTCTATATTCACAAAAGTAACTAAAGTTCCCCTTACAAATTTCCTGTTCATCGAATTGGGCATTGGGCCATCGTTCCGGATTTTCATAAAGCCATTTTGGCAACTTCCAGCATCTGGATTTCAACAGATATCGAGATAAACAACCACGAGAGGGTGATTCGGCAGAGTTCATGGAGCCAGGTACATATCTCTATGAATCAATTTGGGTCAGTGAACAAATTTAATACACTCCCATATTCGTTCCTAACGAATGTGGCCCATTCCATTATTTTCGACGGATCCAAAACCAAACAGTCGTTGAGCCACTCCAGAAAAAACTAATTTCCCTCCAGAATTAGCTTGTACAGAAGTGAACAATCTGGCTTCAAAAAAATAGCAGCTAGTAATTCGAGCCGTGAAAATGTCAGCTTCTTCAAAGGGGAAACTCAATTTGGCTGCCAACAGTTGCACAGATATCTGTTCATCTGTTCAAACCCTCGATAAAACTACTACTACATAAGATTCTGCACTGGAGTCAACGGATGTGTGGACACTCATATGTTCAACACCTGTGGATTTATAACCGACCCATCTGGGAATTCCGATTCTCATTGAACTTGGTAGCTCATTTACCCAAGCACAAAATACATTTTTCAGTTGTCATTCACTGGGGTATACCAATTTAATTTACTCTTCCAAGTGCTCTGTACTAACAACTCAGGACACAGCGAAACTGGCCGTTGTGTTCGCGAAAAAATGAGTATTTCAGTGACAAATTCATGATTGAATTCCTGTATCCTTTACTTATAGTTTGAACATCCTTCTGATTCATTCCAATTGAAACCTAGCGCAGGTACCAATGTAGTAATATCAATCTCGAATTGGGTACAATCCCACCCTCTCATTCAAAATTTTGACTCGGCCATTATTGAACTCGATTCTCTTATGAAGTTTCGCCGTTGTTTCGCCGTTGTCTACATAAAAACATCGTGACATCTTCGTAACGGTATCTTTTGAATAAACAGATTCAGACTCAGTTCCTTTTTTCAGAACTTTGGGAAAGATGATATTCAATTGTTGCTCATAGGAGAAAATGACTGCAACTAATTCCAAACACCACCCTCTTATGGCGATGAATATTTTCCCCTGAGCATCACTCCATGAACACAGAAAATCCCTGTCAGTTGCATAAAAACTCATCTGTAGAAATAGAAATGCCTTGCGGATATCTGATACGACACCAAATTTTTCTCTTTGGAATTTTTGCCAAATATACGGTATTACCTCAATTGAATTTGTTCCTTCTTCCAAGCAATGATTTAACGATGTCCTGTCTTTTTCTCTCGCTGAGGCATCGAAAACTGGTTTCATCTTGGTGGTGGTGAGGTGCGTAATGAACATTACCTGCAAAGTCTGAAGTAGTTACTTCTTCAATTATACCTTCACTCAACCACTCACTGAAAACTTGATTGAATGGCTCATATCTATTCATGTTCGAAATGTTTCGATGTTGACAATCTACTCGTTTCGAGTGTATAATTGTTCGGTAAAGAAGAATGTCCTTTAGACATGGCAACTTCACTTCGTGCCGACCTTCATTATTGATGGTGATGATCTGTAGAAAAAGTTCTTTGGCTGCACGTTTCACTTCTTTCTTGGATTTCGTTTCTGTTGGTTCGCTTTTGCCTTAGATATCCAGTTTCCAAAGTTTCGCTCAATTGAAAGTTTCAACAAAGAAAGATAGAGCTGTTGAGAAGTGCTCATCGACTGGTTCCGCTCCCATAATATTCCAGCCTAAATTTGTCTTAACAGCAACGAAACCACAACTCAGAATTTGTCCACGCTCTGTATACAATTTGCCTGCGACATCTGCTCCATTAATTACTTCAATTTGTGATGAATCATGCACATCACTGAACTGAATTTTGCTATTTTCGAGTTCTTCCATCCAGCAACCGTAGGAAACGGTCATTGTTATACCTGTACGAATTGTGGACTCGTCGAGTGCTTCAAAAGAACAGCTATAGTTATCAACACCCAACTGATAGTATAAAAATTATAAAATTGTTCTTATGTACTCGCTCCTTCAAATAATGAATGGATTATTAGTTCTTGGCTTGTTGGTGTGTATCACATTTTTTCTGCAGTACTCTTGAAAATATATGATCTCTGTGAACTACTGTCAGTTATTGCTCGTATCATACAAATTCTATGATCGCTGATTAATTTTACTCTCAAAGTTTGCAGAAAAACATGAGTTCCAGTGTGATTTGCCAACGATTGGTCAACAGCAGGAGTTTCACTTCTGCCCTGATCAGATGTAGTGAATTCCTGACTGGGCAAATTCTTGTGGGTTGGTGGATCTGGACACATTAGAGGAACGTATGGTTTACCACATTGCAGACGCTTACAACACCTTTTGGATTGATGTCTATTTTTCAGTCATCTAAAACAAGCCTTTTTCTCAGTTCTTAAGGTTTTCTTCTCGCTGAATTGAGATCAAATCTCTCTGCAGCCACAGAAATACGTTTCTCATTTTCGACTTCAGACTGAAAATTGCATAAGACAGTCTAAGCGACTATTGATCGAGGAACCGTTCGGATCTGCCTCAATATTCACCTCTGAAAGCTGACAATTAGATCCTACAGGAAAATTTGGCCTGTTGGGTATGGTGGCTTGATTCAAATACTGAAACTGTTAGCTGGGTCTATGTTAGGGTCATCATTGATTTTCTTAAGTTGAGCCCAGAAGGGAAGTCATTGTCGAATATCGCCTTCAAACTTTCTAAATTCAATAGTGGGTGATTTGAATTCTCTCCTACCTGTAGCTCCTGCAGTCGTGCTCACGTCAGAACATAAACCATCTTCTTGGATAATAATAGCTCCATTCGCTCGACGATACTTTTCCCAAGCAATTTTCAGCTCTATGAATTCTTTCTGAATATCCACACACGAATCTTCACTGAGGTTTTGCAGAAGTGCTTCGTGAATTCCTTCATTGGCTACTGAAATCGCTTCATTTCTCTGAGACAAAATCTCCCACGCGATTTGAATCGAATCTAAGCTGCTCGGTTAGACAAAAATTCATCAAGTTCATTCGCACTTTTCATAAAAGCGGCGCGGACTTTTTTCTTAGGTGACTAGGTAGACGAACGAGTCTTTCTTGGAAAGGCTTCATTTTGATTTCATCTATCCATTTGACTTTTTCGAATTTCCCCTTTTCAGAACACTTTAAGGAGTTCTCCTAAAAGACACGAGCCTTGTGCTGGCATGGAACGGCTAATGTTTCCGATTGTCATAGTGCTCTGGAACAACCTACTGTTTTGTCAGTAGCGCATTTGCTATTTCAATTATAAAACCCATACTAAGGGGGTCGGTTGGTGTGATCCATCAACAGACTGCACCTACCAAGATTGGTAGCTAGGTAACCAGCAATTGCCCATCGCACCGAGCCAGCCAGAAAAATCTGCCAGTACCTGGGCGCGAACCCATGGCGAATTGGCGGTTAGGAAAGAAAATCGAACACGAACGGAAGCACTTGCTCATTCAGACATCAACTTGATCTGGTAAATAATAGATTGCAGAGTTTCCGTCTACCAAGCCAGTTTGAAGCATGAAGCAGTGGCAGTTGCCTAACTATGCTAAATTACGTGTCTTGAAAAAATATTATCACAATAAGCTATTATTTCGAAATGCTCCAAAGCTTTCTCTGTGATTTTTTGAGTCATTAATCTAGCACAATCTGAAAAATTGAAAATTAATAATGAAATCTATGTAAAAGTAGAAGGTCAGATTTCTAATCTTCCCCAAAAAGTTTGTTTTCAATTAACGCAGCAACTTTTTTTTTCTACACTTGTATAGATCTCAAAATGAATTTCTATTTCTTTCATATTGTGGTAGGTGAACAACCCAACTACGAAAAAACATTCATCTACCACAAACATAACTCGAAATCTTTGAAAATATTCTCCAATTCCAGTCAGATTGAATAATTCGAATAGAAATTAATAACATATTTTTCAGAAAATACAATCGGTTCAGAAGAGTATTTTGTATTTCGAAGTCACGGTATTAAATTCCCCCTCTCCTATTCTCAGAGTGTATAATGACAGCACTGCCTGAACATAATTTTGAAATATAATGTTTCTTATTCCGTTGACGAATTCATGACCCGTACTAATTTTCTACAATGTGACCACTGAGTTCACATCTTAATATGTAATGTGATATGTTTGTATTGTTAACTGTCATATGTATCTAATTCACTATAATGTATTATGCCATAATCTATTTTGTTTTCTATTTTTTGACCAATCCTATATAAATTGTATTTGTCAAATAATGTATCAAATGAAATCAGATTACTTCAATTTCAATTTCGTGTCATTGCTTTCACTTGCCATCATTTGACTGCTATTCTATTCTTATGTGTGATATCCATCAGCATCAGAAATGGGTTCTGATAATTCAGAACCACCAGTCTGTCTGTTCTTGAAATACATGACTATTTCGCACTCCCAGAAGTCCCGACGTTCCACCGATATATTTTTGGTCGCACGAATGAAAAATTTGACAAATACAGAGAGGAGAGTGAGAACAATGCGACTTTTTTTGAGCGGCTACCTACGCTTTATACTTGAAAAGTTGTCTTGTGTGAGGCCTGCTTGAACTAAAAGAATAGAATACTCTGTGTACGCTATCATGCGTTCAAAATAGTCCCAATAGGTTGAAATATATTATTCCTGTCAATAAAAGCCATTATCATTATTATTAATTAACTGCAGAATAGGTTGGTGATCACTTACCTTTCAAAAGGCAACTGCTTTCCTGGTGAATAGCACGAAAAGACATTGAATTATATTAGACAAGAGTCGTCATATGTATCAACAGAAACAGCAGATGTTTTTCTAGTTCTGTGGATTTCTAGTGAGAATATTTTGTGTGGTAAGCGTGAAGGCTGACGCACCACCCTTGGAGTTGTCTGTCAACTCCAAACTCTTTTTCGATTGACACACTATTTTTTTCCAAATGTGAAAATTTTAAATCCTTGGAAACTTCAATTAGACTTGTAAAGAAACCCTTTCATTGCCTTAGTGGAAAATGTCATTGGAACGATGTCAACGACAATCTCATTTCATTTCTCCATGAGTTATATGATAGAAAACGAATGAACCTAAAGAGGAAAATTCTAGGAAGAAAGTTGATATCATCATCAATATTCATGGATGATATCGTTGATGGGCAAAAATATTATTACTCGTGTGTAATTACCACCAGAAGTAGATTTTTGTTTCATCGGTCACATTTTCAATGGTTCATTTCTGTCACACAATTTTCACGACACACAAACGATCCTTCTTAAGTTAATATTCAAACAAAAATAAGGACAGGCTTCTGAGTCCACATCTCAATCGGAGCTGAAGAATTATGAACATTGAGCACACGTTTCACTTGTTACAGCGCTGTGCTATTTTTATTTGAAATATGTTTATCATGTTAAAATGTAAGTAAGTAAACAAACGAAGAGCGATTCAATATCCTTGAGACATGTTGCTAACTGGATATCTCATGTTGATCATACTGGGGGATAATCTAATGAAGTCATATAAATCGATTGATAATCTGATACTTAGTTTACATGACAATGTTGTTTTCGAACTATTATAATATTCTAATTATGATAATAAAGATGGAGAAGAATCATTTCTCGATGTGGCGTTTCAAATCCTTTGCCTGGTCACCTAAAGGTTGTTAGTGTCCTTCTCATGCTTCATGGTGGAACAATCTTATAAAATCGGTATGATATTTGAGGTTTGCGTAATTGTCACTATTTCAAACTCCTCGCAGAAATTCACGAAAATATTATTTTCACTCCTTTCAGTGAATTTAGAATACCAAGTGAATAGATCTGGTATTCCGTTAACGAGAAGTTGGTAGATAGTCGACGTTTCAAAAATACATCTACATTGCTCCCGGGTGGCACAATGTTTAGACATTTTTATTTTTTTTCTGCATTGTCATCAATGGAGACTATAACCCAGATTTATTTTTTTGTATATTGAATGATTCAGCCGAGAGTGGCCAACCGAAATTATATTTTCACAATGAAATACCCAATATATGACTAATGGTGGATTCACAGCTCGGAATTCACAAGTCGTAAGAAATAAGTCGGAAATAGTTCACTCAATAAATATCGATAAGATGTTTCATTTAGCTATCGTAAGTCAGAATTCTTAAGGAGAGTTGACCAAGTTTCAACTCATACGTGTTACGAATTTTCGAACTGCGCATGCGTTATCCAGTTCGTACTGTATTGTCAAATGTTGGGTATCGTGATTGGTTGTTCAAAAGAATGACCTCGCCAGACGTTAAAGCTACTGCGTCAAATCGACCAATGAGGAAATCTTGTCTCACGATCAGACACAGTTCTTATAATTGCTGTATGAATATATAATATATTTTGTTATTATCATTATTATCATGAATTTAGACTTACGATTTCCGAGTTTCGATTACCGACTTCCGAGCCACGATTGCTGCATGAATCCACCATAAGTCATTCGATTCCATATCTTCCCAGGCTTTCAGGGTGTTTGTCCGTCCGTATTATGCCTGTCATCCGAACAAGTAGTAATACAGAGTTTGGCATATGTCCTTTCACACTTTCCG